>PVJD01000519.1:255193-418702 GCA_004026545.1 Mormoops blainvillei | reverse complement strand
GAGGTACGAGCTGACATGCAATGAGGTGGCAACAGAAGCCCCTGCGGGGATGCCTGGAGCTGTCTGGTGGCCCCTCAGAGTTGTCCCAGCTGGGGGAAGCGAGCGGGACCTCTGTGGATCCACGTCAGTCCAGCACTGGCCACTGGCTGCCCCTGACGGCAGCAGAGCCCAGTGAGCTATCTGCAGTCAATGTCGCCAGCAGCTGGGATGGGTACGCAGCGCTCAGTATCCCCAACCAGCCTCAGGGTTCTAGCTTGGACCAGGGTCTCAGCCAGATATTTGGGAGTAGAAGATGAGATGTGGAGGCTGAAAGTCCCCACAGGACAGCCTCTTTGTCCCCAGCTTTCAGCACAGGGCCTGGCTTGGCAGCCTGAGCCTCATCCCACACAGGGAGGGAGAATAGTGTAAAGAGGGGCCTTAAGCCCCAGTGTGTAGCCAGTCAACCTCCCCCTGAGGCTCAGAGAGGGTAGACCACCTGCCTGGGGTCACACAGCTGTTGAGGGCAGAGCCAGGACTAAACTCGGAACTGGATGAATCCAGAGCTTTTATTCCCTTGACAACACTAGGCTGTGAGCTTGTTAGAAAGCAAAGGCTGGGAATGAGAGGAGGAAAGGCCCTCCTCTCCGTTCCCGCAGGGCTCCAGCCAACTGGCTAGCCCACCAGGAAACGTGCCCAAGGGAGGGAGTGGCATCTTGTGGGCGGGTGGCCCTTCTTGGGTAGTGAGGCCCAGCCGGCGGTTTGCAGGCCTTACCACGTAAATAATTTATTTGCAACCGAGTCTGGGAATTAGAAACCGTTACTGGATAATTTATTTAACAGGGGCTGCTGCTGGGGAGAGAGAAGGAGGACTTTGAGCCATAAAAGGGAAGTGCGTATCTTGTAAACGGATTAAGAGGGGCCCACAGACCTGGGTTTCAACTCCGGCTCTGCCTCTTACCGACTGTGGGACCTTGAATAAACAATCTCTGTGCCTCAGTTTCCTCGGTTGTAAAAATACTAGCATTGTTACAATTAAATGACTCAGAATTGGGGGAGTGCTTAGAACCATGCCTGGCTCAGAGCAGGGTCCCAGTAAGTGTTAGTTGAACGAATAAACGGAAGCTCATAAATAATAATAGGAACTGACTTAACTGAGCATCTGCTTTGGGGCAGGCCTCGCTCCAAGAACTTAAACATCACTGTCCCACCGCACTCACATCAAGTGGGTGTTAGACCTACCTTGCAGATGAGAAAGTAGAAGCTCAGAGAGGTTAAGTAACCCGCTCAAGCTCACACAGCCAGTCCCGGCAAAACAGGGCTTTGAACCTACCCAGGCCCCTCTGACTCCAGGGCCTGCGCACTTATCTGCAGTCCCTTACCACGGATCTAGAACACAGCTGGTGCCTAATAAACACCTGACTCTTATTTCACTAAAACTTCCCTGTTCATCCTATAACCATTATCGAATTTAGTTTTAAAAACAAACATAATGGGCAGTCAAGGAGAGCGTGGTCCCTATTTCTCAGAGGAGGAGAGGGGGGTTCAGAGAAGGTCTCACCGAGGCCTCATTGGCACTGTCACCACGTGTAATGTCACCCTCAGCTCTGCGTGTGCCTGCTCACCCCTAGGCTGTGCTCCTGGGGGCAGAGGCTATGTCTTTATTTTGCTTGAGTCACAAAAGGTCCTTATTAGGTATCGGATGAAGGAAATAAAAAGGAAGAAGGGAGAGAGGGAGGGAGGGAGGGAGGAAGGACTCCCAAACCCACACAGTAGGTGAACCGTCTCCGTCTTTACATCGTCCCTGCTGGGCCCCCTTAAGCAGCACGCTGGAACGTGCCCGCTCGCACACTCCTATTGGGGTGAGAAGAGTGTGGGGCTGAGCCCCTGGCCCCTCTGAGCTGCACACGGACACTTGCTGGGCATCGGCTGTCGCTCCTCCCACAGGGCACAGCGCCCTTGGTTTCCCAAGGGAGGCGGCACTTCGTCCCACTCCAATTCCAAGGCCTTGTGGAGGCGAGGCAGGGTTGCCTGGACATCCACGCTGACCTTGGCCTGGGAGTGAGCAAGGGTACGTGGGTGCTCAGCCCAGAGTGTCGGGCGGTGAGGTGTGCCGTGCCTGAGTTTGTGCCTGCTGGCGTGTGAGCGGTGTGTGTTTGCAGGTGTGTACCAAGGCTTATTTGGGAATCTAGCACATATCTGTAGAAATTTGCATGAGTGTGTGTCCTGTGCAGGTTGTTTGGATATATTTGAGTATTGAGATTTGGACTGATCCGATTTGTGTGCGTGTGGGAACACCTGTGTATGTGAGTATGTTGCGTATACATTTAGGTGCTCGGGGGGAGGCATCGTGTGGATGTCTGTGTACTGCCATCCAGGCAAGTGTACATGTGTGTTCATTTGCGTTTCTGTGGAGTCTTGTATGTATGCAGGTACACGTGTATCTGAGTTTGGAAGGCGTTTCCCATGTGGTATGCAGTGTGCGTATGATGTGAATGTGTGTGGGATGTAGAGTATGTGACATGTTGTACAACGTGTGCAGAGTGAACAGAGGGAGGCCCAGGCTGGGGAGTCGGGAGCGTGTTCCAGTTCCGACCTTGCCTATGACCTTGGTTAGTCTGCCCCATCTGAACCTTAGTTTCCCCACGTGGCAACTACGACCGCTGTTCAACGCGGCCCTGGATTCACGATTCTTGGCTCCGCTGTGGCGGCAGTTTGGAGTGAGCGCTGAGGGTTTTGCAGGCCTGTTGTTACAGGTTATTAAAATCCTGCTGGCGTGATTTTGGGCTTGGATTTGCTCTTTCCGTCAGATTGAAAAGGAAATGGATTTCTTGTCTCAGTGTCTGCATTCATTGTTCATTTCTTGTTTTCAGAGCAATTTCCAAGATTGTGCCATTTGGATTCAAGTCCGTTTCCCAAAACTGTAATTCCACCACTGCCCTCTCTGCAGCTGGAGCTCCTTCGCAAAGGCCGAGCTGTCCGGGCCTTGCCCGCACCGCAGGAGGCCTGCCGAGGCTCCCGTTGCTGTCCAGTGGCGTCTGGCTCTCTAGCGGTGCCCCCATTCTCCCAGCCGCCTCAGGCCACGCCCCTGCTCCCTGCACTCTGGCCACACTCCTGAACCTGCCACTTTCTCCCTCCTCCAGGCCTGTGGCTGCCCATCTGTCTTCAGTGCTATCTCCCCGACCTGGGGGCCCCAGGTGATGCAGGGAGGTGGCTCGTGGGAAGCTCCCCGCTCCTCAAGTTTTGTAGGAAGGGTGGCAGGACTGGAAAGGTCACTTGCACTCTTCCAGTTTGTTTGCTAGCCTCTCTAACTTGGGGAGCTCTGGTCCATTTCTGTCCCCACCCAGGACAGCAGCTCTGGCTGGGACAGGTGCCGACATTCATGTGACCCTGGGTGGGCTGCTCCCCCTCTCCTCAGGGGCTGAGAGGACAGGGCACAGCGTGAGACAGGACAGGCCATCGCTATTTCTTACCTGCAGTCCCTATCCCCTGCCCCACCTACTCCCAGATCAAGAAATGACACCTCCCCGCGACCTACAAACCCAGTGGCTGGAGGAGGAGGTGGCCCAAGACTGTGAGCCACTGGACTTGGTCTGAGACTTGGCAGGGCCCCCAGAGCCTACATCTGAGCGGTGTGTGGGTCCCATCCCCCTTCAGGATTGGGTGGAGGCTGTCTGCAGGTGGGAGAAGGGAGACTAGCCTGTCCTGGAGCTCCCTCTAGTGTCGCTAGAGGGGCTTGCAGCCTGTTCTTCGGTCTGGAGAGGACTGCGTTTGTCTAGACCACCATCCCTAAGCCGTCTGGCTAGCTCCTGTCTCCGTCCTCATCATTGGGGGTTCACCTAGCTGGGATGCCAGGGTACACTTTGGCTTTCCCCCTCCTTCTCGGCCCCAGCAAACACCAAGTTCTGTTGTTTCTGCCCCACAAATGCCCACTGCTGCTCTCCACCCTCCCCTGTCCAGATTCAGACCTGAGACCTTTCCCTGGAGTCCTCCTACCTTTGCCCACCTGCAGGGCACTCCCATACTCCTCCCCAAGGGAGCTCTGCCACAGGTAGACCCGACTGAGCTGCCCCAGCTTGAAAGCCTTCCATGCCCCCCAGCGCCTCCAGGACAGAGTCGTCTCCCGGGCACCTTATGAGTGCCACACGAGCTGCCCTCTGCTGATGGCCTCGCCTCTAGTCACGGCCCCCCCACACTCGGACTGTGGGTCCTATTCACCCATCTGCAGCAATTGGAGGCACGATGCCCTCTCTCAGCCCTCTCTCAGCCTTGCCCATGCTGGGTCTGCAGCCAGGGTGTCTTCTGCCTCCTGTCTATCTGGAAGTCTCTTCACATGCCAAGGCCCTACCTCCTCTGGGAAATTGCTGTCTGGTAGCTGACCTCTCTGTCCTTGGGGCCCCCACCACGTTCTGTGCAAGTGCCTCCCAGCAGAGTCTGTATGTCTACCTTTCCAGAGTCTGTATGTGAGCTTCCCCAGGGTCAGGGCCGGATGGCCGTCCCGTGTACTAATCACCTGCTGTGAGCCCTGTCTATGTGGGTAGGGCGTAGGGGAGCGGGTGCGGTGACGTGTGGATTTGCTCTGTGGGGCGGGGAGGAAGCAGGGGACTAGATCATGAGGACTGTAGGTATCTGCTCAGGAATGTGGACTTGGCCTGAGGGCACCTAAGAGTCAACAGGCAAGAGACACAATGTGGGATTTGGAAAGGTCCTCTGGCAGTTGATGAGGAACCCAGCAGCCTCCTGGGCGCTGTTTTGGGCATTGCGGGGTGGGGGTGGGGGGGTGCTTTCAGTTTTCATGATGACTAGGGGGAGGGGGCACCACTGGCCTTTAGTGGGTGAGGCCTGGGATGTGCAGGACAGTCCCTGGAAGCACAAAGAATGCCACTTGCCTTTGGAATGTCCTGGCAGACATTCGTGTACAGGAAAAAAAGACCTGTTTGTAAGTGAGCGAGCTCAAGGCACTTGCATATAAACACAGAGAGCATTTCTGCATGAATGCTCTAAATTTTAACATGCGCTGAATTTGCTAGAAATACAACTTCCATGTAAATTGAAGGAAGATTGCTCTTTCTCTTGTTCGGAAGCTTCCCCAGAGTTGTCATAATACTGGAAAATTATGTACTTAATGTCAACGCTACCGTGGTGTTTGAGCTGCCAACCTGACACTCTCTTCATCAGCCTGCGTTGCAGCTGTCGCATTTGGGGGCTTCTATGGGTAGGCGCGGGCTTCTCATTATTTTATTATGTCTCCCGGTGGAGTCAATAAAAGTATTTACTACTTGAAATACATATCATCTTAAATTACTTTCCTTATTAGTTTAACCAAAAACTCACTTAGCTCTTAACGGGTGCCTGTCACTGTCCTAAATGATTCATGAATAGTTACTCGTTTAATCCTCACGACAACTCTAGGCAGTGAAGCGCTGCATCGAAAACAATCCCTTTTTCAGTTAGGAGCTAACTGAGACACAGAGAGGTTAAGTGACTTTCCCAAGGTCACACAGCGGGGAAGTGCTGAAACCAAGGTTTGAGCCAGTGTCTGTGCACTTCACCCACCAGCCTATAACGGCTTGCTCTGACGTTTTCGTTGGAGCACTGGCACCGTTTTCTTTCGGGAATCGCGTGTATGCGTATGCCACTTCATTTCAGGGTAACAAAGGGTGATACGAGATATTTGTTGCTCCGGGGGGAAGTTGAAATAGGCTTAAGAATCACTGGTGGAGGGTTCATGAGAGAGCCTGGGTGTGGGTGTGCCCACCAAAGTAGAGACGTGTAAGAAGGGCGCTGGGAGAAACCCCAATATGCCCCAACATTTTGGGGGAAAAGAGAGCAAGGGGCAGTTAGGAAGGTAGAAGGGAAGACAGGGGACAGAACCCTGGAGGGAGCAGGTGACAGTGGGGAAGACCTCCAGAGACCTGGGGAGGTCTGGGCTGAAGGCGGTCCCACATTTGGCCACAAGGAGGCGCATGACAGCTGGAGGGAAGGGGCCGGGGGACGTACCTTGGATGGGCTCCACCTGGCGGCCTTCTAATCTGGCACTCATTCTGGGGCCCACTGCAAAAGCTCCCGTGTTTGTGTCTGTATATCCAGAGACTCAAGGGGCTGTGGGAGCCTTGCCATCCTCCTGCCCTCCAACCCACCCCAGGGGCTGCTTGGATCTCTTGGGAACCTCTGAAGAGCAGAATAAAGAGAACTTGCAATGTCACTTCAGATCACTACAGCAGTCTCCCTGAGTCACAGGGAATGTGGCCCAAGACCCCCCCACGGATGCCTGAAGCTGCAGATAGTACCGGACCCTACAGATACTATGTTTTCTCCTGTACAAACGTACCTAGGATAACGTTTAGTTTTTAAATTAGAAACCGTAAGACATTAACCACAATACCTACTAATAAAACAGATCAGAACGATACACTGTAATGAAAGTTACGTGAACGTGGTGTCTCTCTCCTAAAATCCTACTGTACTGCACTCACCCTGCGAAGACATGAAATGACACGAAGCTGAAGTGCTGCGATGAGGTCAGGTCCTCAGAACCGCTTGAGATTGGAAACTTAAGAACTCTTTATTTCTCGAAGCTTCCACTTAATGTTTCTGGACTGTGGTTGGCCACCGGTAACTGAAGCTGTGAAAAACAAGAACACAGATAAGGAGGATTACTGTAAAGCCTTCTGTGGTGGGGACTGTGATCACTCCCATTTTACAGATGGGGAAACTGAGGCCCAGAGAGGGCGGTCCTGTGCTGAGGTCACTCCGCAATCAGTGGTAGAATTGGGCTCAAGCCTGGATCTACTTAGCCGAGGAGCCAGCACATCCCCCTGCTGCCAAAGCCCTGTGCGATGCCCACTGCGCCCCTCCCTGAACTTTAGGGACTTGGCCCACCCCATAGAGCTGCCTGGGAACGCCCTCAATCACTGCTCAGGTCTGTCTCTCGGTGCGCCCTCAGATGTTAGGGACACATCGCAGAGCCCAGCACAGGGCCTGGGTGGCCTGAGTCTGAGGTCATTGAATTGGGCCAGACAGGGATACACTGGCAGGGACCAATGGCTTGGTCTGGGGGCGGGGGGGGGAGTCCCTTCAGCACGGGGTTCTCCCTCCCCCCGAGCAGAGGGCAGTGGGAGAATGGACTGTTTTCCAATGTTGTAGTGTCTTTGAGATGACCTGGATTCCCGGGCCCAGGTTCCCCGAAGAACTCCTCCTCTCCACCCAAACAACACTGCCCCCTACAGCCAGGAGCAAGCAAACACCGAGTGCAGCAAGAGGCTGTGAGGTCAGACAACAAGGAGGCCTTCCGAGGGGGGCGGAGGAAAGCTTGCCTAGTTAGCGCTGCCCTCTGTGGAACGGGCTGCCTTACATGCTGGTGAAGCGCCTGGAGTTGCGAACAGCTGAGGACAGCGAGGGCGAAGAGGGGAAAAGGCGGGTGGGAGGATGATGAGGGTGGGGGAGCCAGGGCCTTCTCCTGAGGGCCATGGTGGGTGGGGCTGTGTATGGCAGTGAAGAGGAGGAGTGGGACCAAGGGGCACTGTTGCCAGGAGCTGCGATTGACTGAACGTGGAGAGGGGAAGGGGGCGCTGGGCTGCAGGGTGGGGGTCCCTTGCTCTGGTGGGAGCTAAGTGGGAGGAGTTGAGGGTTCTGAGCCAACCTAGGAGGTCTGGGGGGCTATTAGATGCTCAGACCTGGGCTGGGGGCGGCCCAGCAGGGTGGGATAACTGAGGACCTGGGAGTAGCGGCCTCATCTCAGCTAGTGAGAAGGCCCCACAGAGCAGACATTTCTCTGAGGAGGCTGAGGCAGCACAGCGGAGAGGTGGGAGGACAGGGGGGTGGGGGCGTCAGGGGGGAGAGAGTGGTGGCACTGAGGTGAGGGCAGAGCCGCAGGGGTCCTCACCCCCGTCTGGAGCCCAGGCCCTTGGGGAGACTGGGAGGGTCAGACCCCTCCTCATGGAGGTGGAGCAGCTTGGGAGGGCCCGGGTTGGGGGAGGTGGCGGGAGAAGAGGGAGGGAGGGAGGGAGGGAGGGACAGAGGGGCCGGGCCTCTGTCCACGGCATTAGTGCTGGTTGGAGGGAGAGGGGGGTGCGCGGCCAGCCCGGCTGCCTGTTCCCACAGCCGCGGAGCAGAGCTGCCATGGCACTGGCGGGGCCGGGGACCCCGCACCCCAGGCGCCCAGTCCTTTTCCCGTTGCTGCTGTTGCTGCTCCGGGCCCCTGCCCGCGCCCTCCTGGCTGGTGAGTTGGGGCGCAAGCCTTGTGGGGGAGGCCCGGGGCAGGGTCTGTCTCCCAAAGCAGACACCTCAGGCCCTGGGGTGTTCTCGTGGGTGCTGGTCCAGCTGTAGGGCTGGGGTGCATGCCTGAATCATGGGGTATGGGGGGTGCGCTGCTGTGGGCCGTGGAACTGTGTGCAGATGAGTGTGTCCTGGGACTCAGAGGCCGTTGTGTGTAGGGGGGGCTTTGGGGCCGGCTGTGATCTGGGTGACAGGGAGGGCTGGGTGTCCTGGGAGGGCGCTGGGGCTGGGGAGAGTTGGGCTGTGAGGCCTGTGCTGGGCTGTGGGGGGCGGGCAGGGGTGTGTTGAAGTTGTGGAGTAGGATGAGCTGTACCGGGTGAGCCTGACTTGCGTCTGAGGCTTCCTGGGTGTGGTGGGCCATGTCCCAGTGTGAGTTGTGGGGTGTACGCTGTTCACTGGGTTGAACTGTGTCATAGGAGCTGGGGAAGGTGGGGTGGGGAGCAGACCCTAGCCTAGTGGCCTGGTTTGAAGAACGGAAAGGAGGCCCAAGGAAGCTGGATGTCTGCCTGTATCCCCATCTGTGCCCTAGCCCTGCCTGCACTGGGGGGCTGCAGGTACTCCAGGGTCCCTAGGGGGTGGCCAGGCCCTTGTACCCCCTCCCAGGCATTCTCAGACAGAGCTGAAAGGGCTTCCCAAAGCCAGACCCCATTCACCAAGCAGTTTTTGCTTTTGTCCAAACAGATTCACGTGTGTGCGCGCGGGCCTGGAATTCTTCCTGGGGGATCTGGGGGACGCTTTGTCTCGGTCACTATGGCTACTAGGGCCAGGCCTGGGAAGTCCCCGTCCCCGCTGCCATGGCTGAAGGAGGGAACCGAAGAGGTGGGTGGCCTGGGCTCCACTGTGGCTGGGGGAGCCCCCACCTCCTTAGATTCCCAGGGTACAGGATCAAGTCCCCCTACACCCCTTCCTCTGGCCCCTCATGGGGTCTGGCTCACAAAACCTTCACCTCCTCCTCCCCGTAGGGCCCACGGGGAGGATGAGGACGCCGTTTTGCAGTGGAGGAAACCAAGGCTCAGAGAGGGGTGGGGGCTTATGGGCTGGGTCACCCAGGTAAACCTGGGCCTCGCGAGAGGAGCTGGAGCCTGCTCTCTGCACCAAGGGCCAAGAAATCCTGGTCTGTGGGCCTGGTGTCTGTCCCCTGTCCTGCAGTGCAGACACAGACGTGCAGGTGCACACGCGCACATCTGCACCCTGGTGTGGTATGCACAAGGGCACACGCCACCCCACGAGCACGTGTCCACAGGCACATGTAGACCCACCCCACATACACTACCCTACAAGTGCCTGCACCCGCTGGTGCGCGTGCGTCGACATGTGTGCATTCACACTCACACACACAGTCGCGTGGACCTCGAGGCAGAGTGAGCGCATATGTGCCCTCGATGCTACGGGAGGAAACGGACTCATACGGACACACTCACCCCACGCCACCCTGCTGGGGTCTCCGAGGGCAGCCTCTCCCCTGTGATTTCTGCACTGGGGGGCCCCTCCCGGGGGATCCCCAAAAGCTAGGGCAGGGGCACTGCAGGCACGAGTATTCCTGGATGCCGGAGCCACGGGCCTGACTGCTGGGAGGAGCAGGGCCTGGGACCGCATCACTTGAAAAGCTCCATCCCGCAGGGCATGGGGTTCTGGGGGCCCCGGGGCCCTGGCTCTCCTGCCGCCCCTGCCGGGCCCTGCGCCTGGCCCCGCCATCTGAGCTCTGCCACAAAGGCCCCACTGGTTGCTAGGAGAGGGCCAAGCATCTTGGGAGTACAATGGGGCACGCTGGGCTCTCAAATCCCTTCTGCTCCCTGGACACCCAGCGAGCCTGGCAGACAAAGGGGCAGCGGCCCAGTCCCCAAGTCTGGCCCCTCCTTCGACCAGAGCTGGACGGGGGCCCGCAGGACAGAGGCAGGGGCCAGGCGCTGCACGCCCATGACCAGTGTCAGGATCTGCTGGTTGGTCAGTGATGGCCGCAAGTAAACGTTTGTTGGCGACCGAGCAAATAACAACATCAGACGCTGTGTGGCCGGCGCTGGGCTGCTGCACCAGCGCGATCGGACTCAGCTCTCGCCACAGCCCTGGGACACGCGCGGTTTACCCAGAGAGCATCAGTAACTCACCCGGAGTCACGGAGCCAGTGGGTGTCGGGCCGGGATGTCACAGTGGACTATGGCGCTGGCCAATGTAAAGTCACATCTCTTCTCTGTGCCTCTGTCTAAAGGGGACACACCAGCTAACCACAAGGGCCATGACAAGATCCAATGAGAACGCACCCTGGTGCTTCCGTTTAGGTTTGGCATGGAATCCTCTTTCAGAGGAAATGTGAGAAAGGAGCCAGAAGCCCAGTCGCAGTTAGAAGCGACATAATTGCCGATGGCCTCTCGGGCGGCAGGCCGGGGCCCCACCTGCCCCATCCGACCCTCACTGCAGAAGGGCCTCCCTGTCCCCAGTGCTCTGAGACCATGGTTTGGAAAGGCTGGGACGTTCCAGTGCCGGGAACTGCATAGGACAAGGACCCTCAAGTTATTGTTTTGGTTACTGTTATCAAAATTATGCCTTTTAACCTCATGATAAACATTTGTGAAAGAGCATTCCAACTGTCCCGCCCCGCCCTGTCACTTGGTCCTGGCCTTGGGGCCCACTGACTGAGGTGAGCCTTTCCCTCCCAGCAGGAGCTCCCTCATCTGTGAAATCATGGGTTACTCCTTTTTAAAATGTTTTTCCCTTTCACTTTTAGATGAAACCTTTTGTTTTAAGTTTATTTTTATGAAATGTATCGGGGTGACATTGGTTACGAAAATTCCATAGGGGCCAAGTGTGCAATTCTATGATCCATCACCTGTGCACCCCACCCAAAGGCACTGGGTCGCTTCTTAAAAACATCCTCTCCCCCCTCGTCAAGACGAGAAGGAAGCGTCCCAAAATCCACCGTCAGGAAACACCCTCGAGCTGCTGTCAGTTATCCCGGGGCCTGTTGGCAGGGCCCTGAAAGCAGGTGCTTCTAAGCACTGAGAGGGGCCCGCAGCCCAGGGGGGTTGCTGACAGCCAGGCTCTGGGCGGACAGGGAGGGATGCCCACTGCGCCGGGCAGACACTGGAACCTGCACTCTCATGCCCGTGCAAACCTTCAGAGACCCCTTCCAGTGCCAGGGGGAGGCTGGGCTGGAATGCGGTACAGTGATGGCACGAGTGGGGATTTCACACGCACCGGGAGACGTGTGGACCTCTCAGATGTCGGGAGACAACTGAGGTGCTTCTTAAGTTTTCTGAGAGATGATCCTGGCCCGGGTTATGATCTCTGAGATAGAAACACAGCTTTCTTAACAGCACCCATGTCTTCCAGTTTAAATCAATATAATAATATAATAATAGATGCAAGATGCGTAGCACGGCCTGGACCACACAGTACACACTCAGTAAACAGCTGCTGTTATCCTATTCCTGTCCTGCCCTCGGAGAAGGTTCCCTGCCATTCCAGGCGGCAGGTTCTGGGCCTTCTCGGGCTGGGCAGGTCCTCGGGGAAGGGCAAAGTTAGTTAATCCCTCCCCTGCCAGGGCATCCCAGGCGACCTGAGAGGTCAGAAGGGATTTGTAAAGATAAGCACAGGCCCCTCGTCACCCTGGCAACAGGCCCCGCCCCTCTAGCCTGGCCTCTGGGAGGGCGCCTCCTCTGCCCTTGCCTCTCCTCCCCTCAGCCTTGGGCTGGCCTGGCCTCCTGGGCTCGCTTCTGGGGGACAGAAAACCTGAGGTCAGCAGTTCCCAAGCCGTGACCTACAAAGGAATCCCCAGGGAGCACGCTGCAATGCACATTCTCGGGCCCCGGGCCCAGTGATTCCGAATCTCTCAGTCCTGAACAGGGCCCAGGAATGGGTGTTCCTGACACAGGCAGAGGGGGGCTGGGTTCCAGAAACTGACTGGAGGCTCTGCAGCAGGGAGATGGGGGTTTGGCTTCCTGCCCCTCATGGGCTGTGGGACTGTGCTTCACCCCCCAGCCTCGCTTTCCTCAACTGTGAGCCAGGGACAACAGTGCCCCCCCCGCCTCCTCAGGTAAATATGAAGACTAACTGAGATGGCACATACAAGCTTTTGGGGCTATCGCACGCCTCCCAGGGTGGGCAGCTCCCTGCCTCTCTGCCTGGCTCTGAGGAGAACTCCTCCTCCTCCCAGGTAGCAGGGCTCATCTCCTGCAGCTCTGTCATTTAGGGCCACAGCCCACCTGCACCCGCCTTCCCCACTCCCCCAGGCGCTGTATACCCAGCCTGGTCCCATCTGCTCCAAAACGGGGGCTCCGAAATGGGGGCAAAGCTCCAGACTGGAGGGGGTCCCTTGGGCCACACAGATGAGGGGATGCGCCTTGGGATTAAACGGCACAGGACACAGCTGCCGGGGCCGTTCGCCAGGGAGCTCTGATTCCCGTGCCCCTCCTCCTGAGCTGGGCCGGGTTGAGGGACCCGGATTATAGTAGCTGCAGTCCTCACTGAGGGCCCGCAGGGTCCCAGGGCTTCGCTCGGGTCACCTCGGTGGCTCCTTCCGACACCCCATGAGGTGGGCACCATCTGCATCCCAAGCTGGGCCTGTCTGATGCCCGAACCTGTTCCTTGTGTGAGAGCACTGGATTCCCTCCCACCCCCATCACAGCACCTGTCTACCCGCTCGGCGCAGGGAGAAGACGGGCTGCCCATAAGCCCATCAGAGAGGCTCAGATACTCCCTGTCCTCGCCCCTATGACCAGGTTTCGGAGAAGGGGCTGGGGATGGGTTCCCTGAGCTGTGGGGAGGAAAAGTGGTCAGAGAGGGTTTGTGGACCCCATGGCCACAGAAGGTCATCTGGTCTGACAGCATTTGTGACCCTCTGCCCCCCTGCCGTGTGGATGGGCACTAGGGCCCCCAGTTTGAGTCTGGGAGTAAGCCTGTGTTGAGCTGTACCAGGTGCTCTGGGGCAGGTGACAGCTGGGTTCTCCCCTGAGTCCATTTATTGGTCAGTATTTCCACCTCCCTGTCCCGCCTCGTGCCTGGCCCTGGCTGGGGAGGGTGGGGGTCAGCCAGTGGACAGCTCTGCCTTGTGGAATGTGGATGACGCCTGAGAGGCGGCTGAGCCTTATCTGGGGGTCTTCACCAGGGTGGGGGAGGGGAGGTGCAGGGCCTGGTTAGTGTCTGGATGACAACTTGATGGGAGAAGGGGCACCTCTCAGAGGCCCAGGTGGGGGGTGCCTCCTTGTTGTGGGCTCCCCCTCCCCCATCACTTACTGAGTTTCTACAAGTGAACACTTGACTGCAGTGCCTGAGGCTCTGAATCCTAACCCATCCTATGACGTACAGACTATCAGCCTCTCCTCTTCAGGTTGGGGCCTGGAGCTCTGTAGGACAATGACTTGCCCAAGGTCTGAGAAGGGTAGGTGAGCCGGGGTCTAGCCCAGGGCTGTTTTACTCCAAAGCCCAAGCTCTTACCCCAGAAACTGAGAGACAAGCAGGGAGGTGGGGAGGTAAGGAGGCCGGCTCATGGCCTGACTTGGTGTCCAGACCTGCAGGTGGCTCTCTAATGGAGGGCGCTCCGCATGGGGCAGGGGCTCGCTCAGCAGGCCTCAGTTCCTGCCCTGCACCCTGGAACCCTGGCCAGGCTGGCTGCTCCAGCGTTTGCTGATGACAGGGAGCAGCGAGGGCCAGGGTCCTGTGAGAAGCTCCCAGGGCGGTGGGGCGGGGCAGGCAGCGGGGGTTGGGGGGGCGGAGAATTCTGGGCCTTTGAAGTTCTTCATCTCCAATTTCAAGCAGGGATGGAGTTACCAGACCCCCAGCAGGAGCGGTGGAGGGGACAGTCGGAAGAGCCCCGTCCTGGGCCTTTAGGGAGGGAGTGGGCCATAGGTGGGAGACCCAAGGAGAACCCCTCCCCAGTGGGACTGACAGCAGTGGGCAGACCCGGGAGGCTGTCCCAGCACTAGCTTGCTGTGTGGTCTCAGGCAAGTCCTCACTTCCTCTCCTGAGCCTCCACCTGCCTTCTTGTAACCAGGCACGACAGAGCCTGTGTCAGAGAGTAGCTGCAGCGGTGCGGTGGGGGCCCGTGGGGCACAGGGCTCCCAGCGGAACAGCTGGCTAATCCTGGGCGGGGAGCCTGGCATCCCAGGCCCTATTTCTCTGCTGCAGAGGTGCTCCTGAGGCTGGTCCCACGGCGGGTGTAGATGTGGGCAGCGTGCTGAGACCTGGCTGGTAGGCCCCTGGCCCGCCCTCCACCCTACAGAGTGTGAACAGGCCCCTGCTGCTTTCTGGCTCTGGGGACTGGGGATGGGTGAATGTGGGGAGGCGAGTGTCTAGTAGCCCCTGCCCACCCTGTCTCCTCTCTCTGCAGGAACAGTGCCTGCGGAGACCCCGACTGCCTGTGCCTCAGACCCGTGCGCTCCTGGGACCGAGTGCCAGGCTACGGAGAGTGGCGGCCGCACCTGCGGGCCCACGGAGCCCCGGGGTTGTGCCACCCAGCCCTGCTACCACGGGGCTCTGTGTGTGCCCCAGGGTCCAGATCCCAATGACTTCCGCTGCTACTGTGTGCCCGGGTTCCAGGGCCCACGCTGTGAGCTGGACATTGATGAGTGTGCGTCCCGGCCCTGCCACCACGGGGCCACTTGCCACAACCTGGCCGATCGATACGAGTGCCACTGCCCCCTCGACTATGCAGGTAATGGCCCCGGCCGTGCCCAGAGGAGCTCCATACTGTCAACCCCGCCAGTGGCTCAGAGTGTGAAGTCACGAATTCAGCTTTGACTTTGACTTTAGCGTGTGTACACACACACACACACACCCATGCGCACGCACACACCCGCCTTCTGGGCGTCCTGGCAGCCTCTCCAGGTCTTGCTAGAGTTGATACCCTTCGGGCTGACGGGGCAGCTCTGGATGACAGTGTGAAGGTGCAAGTGCTGGCAGGGTGCCTGGCGCGTAACAGGCGCTGGACGCACGTTAGTTCGGTCCCTCTGAGGGTTCCGTGTGGGCTGGGGGTGGAGATGCCCTTTGGGCGTCTCTGGTGGGACCAGAGTGCGGGCGCGCCATGCTGGGCTTTAGCGAGCACACATCTGGACAGGATTTCTGGCCATCTGCTCGCTCCAGGCCTATGTCGGGCTGTAGCACGGACGCTGTTGGCCCAGCTGATGATTTTAGAGTGTGAACACTGCTGGTGTGGTTCGGGCTGTAATGGTGGTCTTGTTGAAACCGTAAGGTGGACAGAC
Source organism: Mormoops blainvillei (assembly GCA_004026545.1). Lineage (NCBI taxonomy): Eukaryota > Metazoa > Chordata > Mammalia > Chiroptera > Mormoopidae > Mormoops > Mormoops blainvillei. The sequence continues at coordinate 403,256 of PVJD01000519.1, read as the reverse complement.
CCCCAGGGGCCCCTGCGGTCTCTAGTGGGATGTGGGCGATAAGGGGATCTAGTGGGTACATCCAAGTGCTGGCACTGAGGAAACACCAGTTCCCTCTTCCAGGGTCTGTCCCAGTCCTATCCGTGCTCCAAGACTAAAGCCATCGGAGTGACTACCTAGAGGCTGGGAAGGAGGGCACAACCGGGGACAGGCCTGGGAGGAGGCCGGGTCTAGGGCAGCTGGGAGCCTGCACTGCAGACACTCTGGGTTCAGACCGCTCTCTCTGAGGGCAGAAGGCCGTCTGAGGTCACCTCAGAGCGAGGGACACAGACTGGGGAGGGGGCGGGGTTCCAAGGGACGGTGCTTATAACGAAGAGGTAGGTCTCAGCACATAAAGGAAAATGGATTCTGGAAATGGGCTGCATGTGTCTTTCTCATCATTTGAGGGCCTCGGTGTCTGGATAAGTTAGCTGTGTATGCGTGATGAGGCCACGTGAAGGGCCTGTGTGTCAGCCAGTATTTCAGCGTGTCTGGGCTCCCTGAGCACCTCTGTGCTCAAACGTTGTGTGTGTGAGTGCCAGCAGGTGTGTGTGCGCCCGGGTGTGTGGTGCTCAGACGTTCAGGGAATGCTTTCTGGGTGAGATGTGAGTGGGGGCAGTGTCTGTGTGACTCACTTCTCCGCTCCTCCCTCCGTTCCCAGCCAGGCGGGGGAGGCTGGGATTCCAGGCGGCCTAGGCCTGGCGGCCCCTGGCACAGAGGGTGGGGTTGGGGCCAGGGCAGGAGAAGTGCGGGGTCACAGGAAGGCGGGGCTGTGTTTTGTGCTCACTGAGCCGGGGAGGGGGTAAGATTCCTGCCGGAGCCAGGTGGGCCCCTGGCCCCCATGACCAGTCATCATTCCCCACAACCAATTCCACGGAGGGGGTAGGGGTGGGGGCAGGGGCACTGTACACTGGAGTCTACAATGACATGTGGGCTCCATGATGAAGGTGGCAGTACATTTTCACACTGGGATGGACTCCTCACCTCCTCAGCCCCCGTCCCCCAAGAGCCACGCAACCCTCTGGGTGTTGCCCAGGGCTGAGGGGATTCCTGGGGCTCAGACTTTTGTTTTAAAAGCAAGGCAATGCAGAGAAAACCAGGAGCTGCTTACCCTGCTACAGCGTCTCTGCTCAGGTATGTCCCTCTCCGGGGCCCATCTTTACTCCCTCTTCAAAGACAGCAGAATGAGCCTTTTAAAATGCAAATAGGACCATGTAACTCACCTGTTCCAAACTTTTAGGATAAGTCCAGCTTGTGTTACCTGGCCCTCCAAGGCCCTGCGCCCCTGCCTCACCTCCTTCACTCTCCCCTTAGCTCTCTGGCTTCCCGGACCCCTGCCTAGGGCATCATGCCCACCCCCAAGCAGTTCTTGACCAAGTCTCTCTTGAACCCAACGGCTCAAACCCCGCTGCCTGCCCCTGCCAAGCCCTCAACACACCCCCACCCCGACCTTCAAAAGGCTCTTCTTCCAGAGAGCCTTCCCTGACTCCCAGTTCCCCAGGCCAAGATCCTGGCTCCTGCGTTCACAGAATCCAGTACTTCTTCATTGCCGAGGTTATCAAAATTAAAAATCAGTCCTCATTTAGTTAACATTTACTTAATGCCCATCTCCCCGGCTAGATGCCTGCGAGCTCAAGGGAGCAGAGGTATCCATCTGGTTTCTACCCCGTTACCATGGCTGGCGCTAGAAACACCTGCTGGGAGGAAATGAAGCAGCAGTTTCTCCCCGTGGATCCTTACCCTCGGCTCCTTGCAACTGGAACTGGTTTCAGTTGGCCTTACTCAGCCTTTTTTGCCCTCCCTCTTGGTGACCTATCTCTGTCCTTGTCTCCGGCCCTGTCCAGGCGTGAACTGCGAGATGGAGGTGGACCAGTGTGCCTCGGCGCCCTGCCTGCACGGGGGTTCGTGCCTGGACGGCGTGGGCTCCTACCGCTGCGTGTGCAGGCCGGGCTACGGGGGCGCCAGCTGCCAGCTGGACCTGGACGAGTGCCACAGCCAGCCGTGCGAGCACGGCGGTGTGTGCTACGACCTGGTCAACGGGTGAGCGTGTGGCCCGGCGCCCGAAGGCGGGAAGGCTGCGCGGTGGGTCGGGGGGCGCGGTGGAGGCACTGGGCTGCAGCCGAACGCGTGCCCGCTCCAGGTTCCGGTGCGACTGCGTGGACACGGGCTACGAGGGCGCGCGCTGCGAGCAGGAGGTGCTGGAGTGTGCGTCGGCGCCCTGCGCGCACAATGCGTCCTGCCTTGAGGGCCTCGGGAGCTTCCGTTGCCTCTGCTGGCCGGGTGCGTGTGCGTGTGCGTGTGCGTGTGCGTGCCCGTGTGTGCGGGCGCGGGGGCGCATGAGCAGACTGGTGGGCCGGCGCGGCCTGGGGCGGCGGGGTCGGTGTGCGCTTGTGCGCCTGTGCGCCTGTGCGCAGGCGCCCTCAGTGGACCAAGTTTCGGGATCTGAAAAACAGGGCTAACCATAGCACCTGCTCCCAGAGTTCTTGTGAGAGAGTAAAGGTGTAATGCCCCTGAAGCCTTGGCACGTGGCCTGACGCATGCAAAGTGCTCACCTCTACTGGTAGTACTAGTAAGATGATGCTGAGCTAATTTAAGGCCATCATGGTCATTCCTAATCCCCTCGATGAGTCTCCCTTTCTTCTGAGAAGCGTGACCATATGCTAAGCGGCCCTTCACCCACCCAACTTGGCCTTGGTCTGGGCTGGTGTCTGTGGGGTGGGGCTGGGGTGCTGCCGGAGGACTCCATGTGACCCGATGTCCACGTGTATGTGCCCCCAGGCTACAGCGGCGAGCAGTGCGAAGTGGACGAGGACGAGTGTGCTGCAGGCCCCTGCCAGCACGGGGGCCAGTGCCTGCAGCGCTCCGACCCGGCCCTCTACGGGGGTGCCCAGGCCGCCTTCCCAGGCGCCTTCAGCTTCCACCATGCTGCCGGTTTCCTGTGCCGCTGCCCTCTGGGCTTTGAGGGTGAGCTCCCTACCCTCTTCCAGGTCAGCAGGCCTGCAGTGTTCACACGCACTGGGAGGGATACCAGACTGGGTTCAAGCACCTCTCTTTGGGTTTCAGTCTCCCTGGCTATAAAATGGGCCCTTCCAGGTCCAGTCTGGCTCTGAGGGCACAGGTGGGGACTACAGCTGGGCCTCTTGCAGGGGACGACTGCAGCGTGGATGTGGACGAGTGTGCCTCAGGGCCATGCCTCAGTGGAGGCCGCTGCCAGGACCTGCCCAATGGCTTTCAGTGTCACTGTCCGAATGGCTACACAGGTGCTTGGGGTGGGATGGGCACTGGGGCAGGGCAAGGTTGGAGTCGGTGGGTTTGGGGTGAGAAGGTTCCTCTGGCTGATGTGTGGTGGCTGGGTTGATGGGGCATGAGATTAGAGAGGAGGTAGGCACAGTGGCCGAGGGGTTGGCCACGTTGGACTGAGCTGGACCTGGGCTTTGGAGGTGGGAGTGGAGGGAACCAATTGGGCTGAGAAATAGTTAGAAGGGATACTCTGCAGGCCCTGAGGGTTATCCAGGTGTGAGTGGAAGGTGTCCGGGATGCCACCTGAATTTCTGTCCCCGGCGACTGACGTTGGGTTCAGCCTGGCCCACCCAGTCGGAGTGTCTGTGGAGCACCCCAGAAGGAGCCTGGATGGTCTGCACCCCCCAGAGGTGTGGCCTGGGCTGGAGTCAGAGAGAGACTGGGAGTCAGGGGGGTAATCCTGGCAGCTGGGACCACGGATGGCTGAGGCTGTCCAGGAGGATGTGTGGAGCCATGGGCAAAGGGAACCCCAGACTCCTGACACCAAAGGGCTGGGCAGAGGCCTAGGGGACAGAGGCACTTTGACCAGGATGGAGAAGGTAATGGGGGCAGAGGGATATAGCTGCGGGCAGTGTCTGGTGAAGGACAAGCTTGACCTTTGGGGATCTGGGGCCTACTAAGCAGGAGTCGAGGGCACAGAAAACATCTCCCTGTCTTGGGAGACGCACAGACACATAGACACCCTCCCTCGCAGACGCTGGTGAGCCAAGGAAGCCCTCACTCACCGAGTGTCCCTGCTCCCTCTGGAATGCCTGTGACACTTCCCCCATGCCGCCCACATTCCTGCTCAGGCACACTGCCCCCTCAACCCGGCAGGGCTCCTGGGCAAGGCTCCCATGCCCAGGGGATGGGGCGGTGTTCACCACCATCCCCTCTACCCTTCACCCACCCAAAGACACTGGGACTCAGTGCCTCCACTCTGGGGTGGCCCGTCTCCTGCTCCCGTGGGCTGCGGTTCCTGAGTCCTGCCTCGTGGGTGCCTGGCTCACAGTGGGCCCACCACACATGCCCTGCCTTTGAACAGCATTCTCTGTGCATTTTGCTGTCCCCTCACCACAGGCCCATGAGGTGGGGGTTTAAAGCCTCATCTTACAGGTGGGGCCATGGGGACTTTAGAGAGGGAGTGTCATCCCCTCAGGTTCCCCAGGGTCAGCAGGAGCTGAGCTCAGCTGATGGCTGACAGCGAGGTCAGATCTCTTAAGGTCAGAAATCAAGAGGGGGCACCCCCAGCTGTGGGGCTGGGCTCCTTGCCACTGTCCATCCCCATCCTCCCTTTGGGTCAGGCTTGGCATGGGGGAGGCTGGCGCCTGGCATTCCTGAGCCGGCTCTGAAGGAGGCGGCCAGACCAGGCGGGGAGCTCTGCTCCCCGGCCTCAGCGCCTGCCCAGCAGTCTCAGACATCCAGGGAAATGCGATGGGGCTGCAGGTGCTGTGGACCTTCCTGGGGGGCCTGTGGCTCCTGGCAGGTATGGGGAACGGTGGCTTTGGGCAGGGGGAGGCAGGCTAGCTGTCCTCAGAAGGAGGCTGTGCTGTTTGCGGGCTGACTGGTGGCTTCTTTGGGCCTGGGTTCCCCCAGCTGGGATATGGGAGCAGGGCTGGCCTCGGTTGTTTTGTGGAGGCTCTGGCTGAGCTCGGGCTGGGCTGTGGCCTCTGGTCCCAGGCTGGGGCCAGAGCACCTGGCATGGGAGCTCTTGGAGGGCAGGGTGAGGTGGCCCCTTCACAGCCTGTGTGGGGACCCTAGGGCAGAGGGACTGGGAGGTTAGAGCCTGGGGGCTACTTGGAGCGCCACAGGTGCACACACCCACCTCCACTTGCTCCTCTGTTTTATCGCTGTGTCCACAAAAGCCGTACTGGGCCTTTGCTGGGTGTCAGTGGCACGCTCAGGCCCCCGGAGGAGATCTCAGCCGCACAAACAGATACTGTCCATACACGGTGCTGGGGTGCGGGGCCTGGAGGTGGGCAGGGAGCTGGGCGTGACACAGTAGCTTGGGGCTGGGAGTCACAGGAAGCCTCCGAGGGGACTGGCCCTGTGGGTTTGGGCTTTGTAGGATGCGTTGGAGTTTGAAAGGCAGGGTCGGGGAGGGTGAGGCATTCCAAGCAGAGGGAATGATATGAGCACAGCCCCAGCGGCAGGGGAAAGCCTGGAGGGACAGGCGGTTCAAGGTTGGTAGACAGCGGGGTTGAGACGTGAGGGTTGCGATGTGAGTACCTGGCAGCGTCCGGGCCGTGAGAAATCTCCAATGCCAAGGTGAGTGGTCGGACCTGGGGCAGCAGAGGAGCCTGGTCAGGTGACCTTAAGAACCAGCGCTCTGGCTCCTTGTAGGGATGGGCGGTCGCGGGGTTCTGGCGTCTGGCAGACTGGAGAAAGCGAGGCTGTGGCCCAGAGAGCGGGTGAGGCAGGAGAGGTGGGGTGCAAGGAAAGGGAGATTGGAGAGTATTTAGGAGGTTGAATCCACAGGACATGCGTCACCAGGCATAGCAGAGGAAGGGCAACCTTGGGTTCCAGCCTCTGCGGACTTCAGGGGACCATGAAAAATCTGTTGGGAATTGGGAATTGGTTTGGTTGGCAGGTACTGAGGTCCCGGTCCCAAGAGGCATGCAAGCTCTGGGTCGGGACTGTGGTTCTGGCCTTGGGTGCTGAGCCTTGGCCTGGTCTCTCCCGAAGGCCTGACGTGTCAGGAAGATGTGGACGAATGCCTGTCAGAGCCTTGCCTCCATGGTGGGACCTGTGATGACAACGTGGCAGGCTACCACTGCCGGTGCCCTGAGGCCTGGGGTGGGCATGACTGTTCTGTGCAGCTCACTGGCTGCCAGGGCCACACTTGCCCACTGGCTGCTACCTGCATCCCTACCTTCGAGTCTGGAGTCCACAGCTATGTCTGCCACTGCCCACCTGGTACCCACGGACCTTCTTGTGGCCAGAATACCACCTTCTCAGTGGTGGCTGGGAATCCTGTGCGACTGTCAGTGCCAGCTGGTGTGCCCCTGGGTCTCTCACTGAGATTTCGCACCACACTACCTGCTGGTATCTTGGCCGCTCGCGCTGATACCCAGGACACCCTGAGGCTGGAGCTGACACTGGCGGCGGCCACACTTCAGGCCACACTCTGGAGCCACGGCAACACTGTACTTGTCCTGAGGCTGCCGGACCTGGTCCTAAATGATGGTCGGTGGCACCGAGTGGAGGTGACCCTTGCCCTAGGAGTCCTGGAGCTGCGGCTCTGGCACGAGGGCTGCCCCGCACAGCTCTGTGTGGCCTCCCGTGCCGTGACCCCGGCTCCTGCTGCTTCCACGGTCATGCCGCCTGCCGGGACCTGCTCTGCCCAGTTGGGTGGTGCGGACTTTGCAGGCTGCCTCCAGGATGTACACGTGGATGGGCACCTCCTGCTGCCTGAAAACCTTGGGGAGAATGTCCTCCTGGGCTGCAAGCGCCGTGAGCAGTGCCAGCCTCCACCCTGTGCCCACGGAGGGGCCTGCACGGACCTGTGGACTCGCTTCCATTGCGACTGCCCCCGGCCCTATAGTGGTCCCACATGTGATGATGGTGAGGGATGAGCCAGGTGGGCCCCAGGGCAGAGCCCCTGCCTTCCCCCAGCCCCCAGACCTCATGCCTGGCACCCTCTCTCCCCGCAGAGGTTCCTGCTGCCACGTTTGGTTTGGGGGGCACCCTGAGCTCTGCATCCTTCGTGGTCCACCAGCTTCCAGGCCCCAACCTCACTGTGTCCTTCCTCCTGCGCACTCGGGAACCTGCTGGCCTGCTGCTCCAACTTGCCAATGACTCAGCAGCCATCCTGACAGTGTTCCTAAGCGAGGGCCAGATCCGGGCCGAGGGGCTGGGCAGCCCCACGCGGGTGCTTCCCGGGCCCTGGAACGATGGGCTCCGCCGCCTGGTGACGCTCAGCTTTGGGTCCGACCAGCTGCAGGGCTTGAGGCAGCAGGTGCATGTAGGTGGGCGACTCCTCCCTGCTGATGCCCAGCCCTGGGGTGGGCCCTTCCGAGGCTGCCTCCAGGACCTGCGACTCAATGGCCTCCACCTCCCCTTCTTTCCACTGCCACTGGGGAACTCGAGCCAGCCCAGTGAGATGGGCAGCAGGCAGTCCTGGAACCTCACCGTGGGCTGTGTCTCTGAGGACATGTGCAGCGTGAGTGCCCTGCATCTCTGGGGTTGGCATGTACTCCTGGTGAGGGAACCTCCCTACCCAGGGTCCCACTGTCAGGGAGCGGCAGTGAAGGACTCACATTCATCTCCTCTCTGGCCCAGTTGCTCTCACCCTCTGGTGGTCCCCATACCTCCCCCCGCCCCTCCACCCCAGTCCTTGTCTGAGGCACACACCCCGAGCCAGGCAAGGGCTGGCCGTCTAAACCTGTACGAAGGAGCTGTTTGGGGGAGAGCGGACAAGGACCCCCTTGGCTCATGAACAAAGTGCTAGGCCTGGAACTGGAATAGCCTGAGTGCGAACTCTGGCTCCTCCGTTTACTGGCTAAGCGACTCAGGCAAGTGGCTTCTCTCCCTGCCTCAGCTCCCCCGTCTGTGAAATGGAGGTGGTGACTTTCTCTCTAGTTATCTGTGAGGAGCTAATGTGTCTGTAAAAGTGTTCGACTGAGAACCACTGCAGGGACGGTGTGGTGGGGTGATGCTTCCACAGGCCTGAGCCAGTCCCTGTCCTGATTCTCCTGCAGCCTGACCCCTGTCTCAATGGTGGGACTTGCCTGGTCACCTGGAATGACTTCCACTGCACCTGCCCTGCCAACTTTACAGGGCTCACCTGTGCCCAGCAGCTGTGGTGCCCTGGCCAGCCCTGCCTCCCGCCTGCCACCTGTGAGGAGGTCCCTGATGGCTTTGTCTGTGAGTGAGCAGATTTTGGGAAGGGCTATTATTGCCTGGCCTGCGCCCTTGAGGGCAGGGGCGCACGGTATGGAGGTAGGGAATTGTGAGGGAGTAGAAGGGAAGGTGAGGTCTCAGTTCCTGGAATCAAATGGTAGGTGGCGATGGGGGCGGGGGTGGGGGCAGATAATATCACCCGGGTGGGTGGGTGCAGGTAGGCCATCACCAATGCTGCCTGTCCCCGCAGGTGTGGCGGAAGCCACGTTCCGAGAGGGCCCTCCAGTAGCATTCAGCGGACACAACGCATCGTCGGAGCGCGAGCTCAGTGATCTCTCGCTCGCCTTCCGCACGCGCGACTCCGAGGCTGGGCTACTGCGCGCCGCCACGGGCGCTCTCGCCACCGTCTGGCTGGCGGTACGCAACGGCTCGCTGGCGGCCGGCGTGCGCAGCGGCCGCGGCCTGCCGAGTGCGGTGCTGCCTGCGCCCAGGCCGCACGTGGCCGACGGCGCCTGGCACCGCGTGCGCCTGGCTATGGAGCGCCCGGCGGCCGCTGCGTCGCGCTGGCTGCTGTGGCTGGATGGCGCGGCGACACCCGTGGCGCTGCGCGGCCTGGCCGGCGACCTGTCCTTCCTGCGTGGCCCGGGCGCTGCGCGCGTCCTGCTGGCCGAGAACTTCACAGGCTGCCTGGGCCGCGTGGCGTTCGGGGGCCTCCCGCTGCCCCTGGCGCGCCCGCGCCCCGGCGCCGCCCCCGAGGCCCAAGGACACTTCTCGGCCTGGCCCGGAGCGCCGGCCCTGCGCCTCGGCTGCCGCGGCGAGCCCGTGTGTGTCCCCTCGCCCTGCCTGCACGGCGGCGCCTGCCGCGATCTCTTCGACGCCTTCTCCTGCGCCTGCGGCCCGGGCTGGGAGGGTCTGCGCTGCGAGACCCGCACCGACCCGTGTCGCTCTGCTCCCTGCGTCCGCGGTCGCTGCCACGCGCACCCCGACGGCTACTTCGAGTGCCGCTGCCCCCCGGGCTTCGTGGGCCCGCGCTGCAGGTGCGGACGGCGTGGCCGGCCACGTTCCGCGGGGTTGGCCGGTGAAGGTGGGCGGGTGCACGTTTGCAGGCATGAGAGGCTGACCGACTTGGGAGGACCCCCGCGGGGGTGGGCGGGACAGAGAACCCGACAGCCGGGCTGCTGGTGCAGGTGCCCTTGTGTCTGTGGGCCAACCCTTCCCTTCTCTGACCCTTGTGCTCTATGGCTGGGAGCCACAGGCCCCTAGACACGTCCGATAAAATCTAGAACATCCAGGTAAATTTGAATTTCAGATCAACAGCGCTCTTGTCTGGGTGTGGAGGGCGGGGAACCCATACCTAGTCTTGGAAGAGAACCTTGATTGGGGCTTTCCTGCCCAGCCACCCTCCATTGACGTTCTCTCGCAGTAGTTCCCTGGGTCCGGGACAGAGGGACATAGTCCCCTATTCATTCTGGCTTTGACATTCTCACTCCCTTTGGAGCCAAGCTTATAAAAGATTGTCCCGCGAAGGACTGACTCACCCATCTCTCCCCAATACCCTGTTCCCCTGCCTCCCCACAAATGCGAATCCCAAGTTTTATGTTTAGAAATCTACTTTTGTTCCGAGGAGAGTCCGCTTTCCATTTGGTCAGCTTCTCAAAGGACTGGACCATGGGAAAGATTCCTAGCCTGGGTCTAGAGGTTGCACACCTTGGGGTGGGGCTGGAGCCGCAGAGTGGCAGCCATGTCCCATCCCTTCCACCTCAGACACCACTTCCATGACTGATATCAGGGACCATAGGAGGTGGGCCCTGAATTCCACAGAGGCTCAGGTGGCCTGTGGTCACCGGTAGGGGGTAGGTGGGCCTTAGGCTTCCTGCCCTCAGTCCAGCTCTGTGCTTTCTCCCTAGGTGGCCTGTCCTGCCAGAGGAATGCAGCCTGAACGTCACCTGCCTCAATGGGAGCCCATGTGAGAGTGGGCCTCAGGGTGCCAACTGCAGCTGCCAGGAGGGCTTTGCTGGCCAGAGGTGGATTTGGGGGCTGGGGCCTGGAGCCTGGGTGGAGGGCTGGAGAGTGTGGAGAGCTGGGCAGGGTGGGTGAAGTGGAGGACTCACCATCTGAGCCCTCACTGCCATCACAGGGCTAGACAGTCCACCTTTGTCACTTTCTGGGTTTTCCAAGGCCATCCTCTGCTGTGCAGACACCTGTGGGAAGTGGCTGCTTGGAGGGGCTTCTTGGAGCTCCTTGCACAGGCTGCCTGGGGAGGCTGTAAAGGTGCAGGCTCTGAGCTCACTGCAGACAGAGAGTCAGCACTCCGGGACCTTTACACAGGCTTTCCTGTGCTTCTGATAGAGTCAGAGTCCTCATCACAAATGCCAGGGCAAAGGCGGCTGGCGGGTGATGGAGATCACATTAAGCCTCAGCACCTGGCAGGGCCCTGCCAGGCAAGGGACAGTGAATGGTTGAGCTTTGATGCCTGAGAAGAGGGTTTGAAGAGCTAAATAAAGCAGCTGGGGGAACAAGGCATGCGTGGGAGGAAGCAGTTCCCTCCACCCCAACCCTCGTCTCTGCCTCCCAGGTGTCAGATCTCCTGTGAAACCAACCCCTGCTTGAATGGGGGCACCTGCCGGGCACTTGGTGGGGCGTATGAGTGTATCTGCAGCACAAGGTTCTCCGGCCAGTTCTGTGAAGTGGTGGTGAGTTGTACCAGGGAGGTGGGGTGCCCTGTTTTGGACTTCGTTAGATGATGTTGGCAGTGCAGGGGGTGTACTGCGCTTGTTCATGGGCCAGCCTCCATGCCCCCCGACTCAGGAGGCATTTTCACTCTGGGTAGAGCCTGGAGGCCCCCACCAGTCCGCAGCGGACTGGCAGCAAAATATTTGGGCTCACCATGTCCGATCAGGGACAGGATTCAGGGCCCACAGGATCTCGAAATTCTGGGATTTAAGTCGGTGAACCACAAGAGCCTGTCGTCTCCAGCGGTTTCTGACTCCGGATTCTAGAGTAGGGAGGTTCGAGGAGCCCGGGGTTCTGAGCCCAGGCCTTGGCTGCTGTGAAGGCAGCCCCTGACCCCAGAGAGTCTCAGCTGAAGAGGGGCCTGCAGGCAGCTTGAGCTTGAACCTCTCTGTCGTCCCTCCGCACCAAGGGGCGGGCTTGGCCCCGCAGGCAGGCGGAGAGTGGCAGTGAGCCCACAGTGGGTGCTGGCAGGAGGGGCCGTGGGCAGGGGAGCCTGGGCAGGGGCCTTGATCTCCACAGGCTTCTGGCAGCCTGGGTCATAAACCTGCAAATCCCCCTTTGCTTCTGGGGACTGTTTCCTTTGAAGTGGAACTTTTACAGCCTCTGATTCCCGGTCCGTGTTCCCAGAGCGAGGGAGATAATGGCTTTACAGCTCCCCCAGAAGTGCCTGGGGTGCACGCTGGCTGGCAAGGGCCCGCTCAGGGCTGGACCAGCTTTTGTCGACAGCCTTGGTGCCTTTCTCCAGGGCTGTGTGCTGGGGCTTGGGACCCAGGTCCCGGTGGGCTCAGAGGCCGCTCAGGGCAGAGGGAGACTCGAGGCTCTGAAATCCTGGAATTCTGGGACTTCAGAATTGCAGCCTTGTAGAATCTTTGATGGGGGCACCGTGAGAGTCTGGGGAGAGAGCGGGGAGGGTGCCCCCAAAGCGTGGTCTAGCCTCCCTGGTTGCGGGGTGGGCAGGCGCTGCTGGACTCTGAGCTCACCATAGCCGATCCGTCTCTCTGGCTGCTGCCTGAGATCCCTCCCACTTTGAGGTTAAGCATGGTCTCCATAGACACTTTGAAACACCAGGCCACCTTTCAGGGTGGGGACGGGTCAGAGTGAATGAGTTTATTGCTGGGAGGAGGAGGCCAAGTGGCAAGGCTGGGCATTGAGGCTCAGCTTGGCCAGTGACAGAAGGGTAGGGACTGGAATTTGAGGCTGAAGGAGATGGCGTACTGTTGGGGGCAGACGGAGAAGTGCCAGTCCTGGCTTGCCACCAGGTCACGTGTTTAGGGAATCTGGACAAAGCCTATTTTCTCACTGACTACGTATCGAGTGCCTAATGTGCAGGCACTGCTCCGGGCGCTTTGAAAAACACCAGTGAACAAGACAAACCAACTCCTGGGCTCCGGGAGGTGAGGGAGTGGTCTCCCGCTGCTTCATCGGGCTCTCGTGCGGTTTCTGTGAAGTCCCACGCGCTGTGTTAGCTCAGGCTAGGTGTTCAATAAATGTTTTCTCTCCTTCTAGCCAGAACCCCTTTGTCATATAGGACTCCCCTTGCAGTGGCTCCCACAGGTGGCTCCCTGGCTCCTGCTTGCATACCCCTGGGGCTGGGGCTCTCACCGTCTCCCAGGGAAGCCTGTTAGTAGCTCCCATTTTCTCTGAACAAGTGCCCCCTTTGCTGTCTCCTCCCCTCCTCCACCATCTGAAGCCTCCTTGTCGCATGTCTTGCAGAAGGGCCTGCCGCTGCCGCTGCCATTCCCCCTGCTGGAGGTGGCGGTGCCTGCAGCCTGCGCCTGCCTCCTCCTCCTGCTCTTGGGCCTCCTCTCAGGGATCCTGGCAGCCCGGAAGCGCCGCCAGTCAGAGGGCACCTACAGCCCAAGCCAGCAGGAGGTGGCCGGGGCCCGGCTGGAGATGGACAGTGTCCTCAAGGTGCCGCCTGAGGAGAGACTCATCTAGGCCTCCCTGGCCACCAGCTCCTCCACCCATGAGGTCATGAGCAGTTTCTGCCTGGATACCCATGGAGGCCGCTTCCAGGAGCCTGTGGGGAAGTGGCCGCCCCGTCTGGGCCTTGGGAAGCTGCTGAAGGGCACAGGGTACCTGCTGGGGAATTGTCCCCTTTGCTGGCAGCCCCTGCCTCTGTCCCACGGTGGACTGAGGAACAGGGGACCACTCAGGGCAGCAGAGAGGGGCCTGGTGAGGGGTGCAGCTGTGCAGGTCAGGGCACACGTGGGTGCACAGGGTATGTTCCGGTGTGTGTGCACGCACGTGTGCGTGCATGTTTGTGATGGTATGTGTGTGTACCTGGAGATCGTTGATCTGCAGATACTGGTGTGAGTGTGTTGGACTGGGCTTATGGCCACGTCCACATCTTTGCTGTGTGTGCGTGTGACTGCATAGTGGGTGCAGGCCATCCCACGGAGGGGACAGTGGGCCATGGGGACAACCTTCACAGCTCTGGGGCAGGGGCAACCCAAGGCTGCACTTCTCCTGGAGGCCAAGCCAGGGCTTGCCGAAGGACCAAGGCCCCAGCTTCCAAATCTCCCACCTCTGAAGGCTGCCCCTCCCTGTCTTGGAGGCAGCTGGGGAATTGGGGAGGCCATAGCCTGAGGCCACGGGGGCTCCTGGCTCCCAGAACAAATGCTGCTTCAGGCAGATCTGTCTCTGCCTTGAGCCAGAGCCAGGCCCACTTGAGAACACAGATCACAGCCAGGGCGGAACAGGCGCAGAGAGCAGAGGACAGGCTGCCTGGGGTGTGTGTGGGCTGTGCAGCCCCTCTTCAGGGCCTGTCAGCTGTAGGATAAGGAAGGCAGCCCCTGCACACCCCACAGGGCTGTAGTGAGGATCCGTGGGGATGAGAAGAACTTGACATCATTAAATGCTGGTCTGCTGTGAAGGGTTGTCTAGATCCTCCTTTTAGGAGTTGAGTTGCAGGAAAGAGTGGGGGGCGGCAGGGACAGGGCCTTCCTGGGAGTGATGAGGATGAAGGAGCAGCCCCACCCCGACCCTGTCCAGCCCCCCGACCCCGACCACATCTGGGCTCTCCAGCTCCTCCAGAGCAAGCGCCCTCCTCTGAAGCCACCACAGAGACCACCCCTTCACCTGCAGAGAGTCGCCTCCACGCACGGCTTTGGGAGGATCCGGGGAGGACTCCAGGAAGCCCTCGGCTGTGTGCTGGCAATGCCGGGGCCACCTGGTCAGGCTGGTCCCACAGACACGCAGGAGGAGCTCGCGCTTTGCCTCTGCCTCACACTGGAATTTCTGACCCTCAAGGGCACCTGCCCATGGGTGCGAACTTCCAGATGTCCCCTGAACTTTTTCCTTCCTGGAGCCTGGGAGCCCTCACCACCACCAGTGACCGGTGACCTGCAGCCCTGCTCCCTGGACCCAGCAGGCCTGTGACCAGCCCACCCCATGCCCTGCTTGGGAGGGGAGGGGGCCAAGTTGGGCTCAGAGGCCTGAACGGAAACAAGCTTGGGAGTGGGCTAGGGGGACACTTCCCTCATTGTCCCAAACCCTGGCTACCGCCTCTACAGAAGGGGTGCTGAAGATGACTGAGGTCTCCCTCTGCCCAACTTCCTCAAGGACACAGGGATACCAGCCTTCTCCCCAAGAAGATTTTATTGAACGCACACACAAAATTCTGCCTTGGGTTTGCAAGTTCAACCTGGCACATGAAGAGACAGCAGTGCCACCAGACCCCTACATGGCCAGAGATAGTGGGGTGGGCTACCCCATCCCCAGTGGGCTTTAGGGGCCTGCCTACAATGGGTAGCGCCGGGTTTTGTTTGGCAACACCTGAGTGTCCTGGACCTACCCACATGGCCCGGATGTGACATACCTCCCCGGCCTCTCTCCCAAGCAGCCAGAGAACACTCCGGGGCCGGGGGGTGGGGGGCATGACTGACTCATGAAGGGGCTCTGTGCCTGGCTCTGTCAGAGCAAACCTCAGCGCCAGGCCTCCACCCAGAGGGTGGTCTGTAGCCCCTCAGTCACCAATGTTCCCTGGGGTTCTGGGGACCTCCAGGGACCCCTCTGTCCCATCAGACACCTATGAGACTGTCTATCCACAAATAGGAAATGAGAAATCATGTCAAAATGCTCACAATTTCCTGCATGTCTCAGATGGTTGTTTTCTTAAATAGCTGGGTCACATTTCAACTTAGTTTATTGAAACTAGTCAATTTCAAGATTCACCAAATCAATAAAGTAAAAGGAAAAGATGAAAGAAACAATAACAAAACATTTCAATTTAGCTTTGGTGATGTTGGCCTCAGGAATTTCTTTGCTGGCGAGAATCATGTGATGGCAGGGAGGGATTCTCCTAGCCCTCCTGCCTCTGGGCTGAGAGAAGCCGCCTGCCCACTGCCCCGGGGCCTGGGAAGTTGGGGCTGCTGCTCAGCTCTGCCCTGGCGGTCCCACAAGATGAGAGGCTGTGCTCCATCAGATAGAAACACGAGAGCAGGAGAACCCGTAAGGATCAGGGGAGAGCGCCAGACAATGGTCTGACTCCAGCTTCCGACGCATTCACATTAACCTGTAGCTATCTTTCCGTCTACAAATCAGAGTTGCTGGTGCTCCCAGCCCCACGCAGGGCTGGGGCTGGGTCTGGCCATCACGAGGGATCCCTCAGTGCCCAAATCCCTACCAAGCCAGAAACAGCTAGAATCTGGGGGTTGGGATGAAGACTCACAAAATGAGTATGCATATTGCTAGAGAGAGTGGAAATGCCCTCCCAGGCAGATCCTGCTTCCAACCCCAAACCTGTGTGTTTCATGTAGACAAGCTCACGCCGAGGGTGCCACTGACACCTGTGCCTGTCGAGGTGGAGTGTCCAGGGCTTGGCCAGTTGGGACAGAACGGGGCTCGTGAGGAGAGGCCTTGAGGGGCTTTCCAGAGGGAAAGTGGGTAGGACTGGTCTGGGGCGATCATTGGCCCAACTGACCTCTTTAGTGCAAAACCCAACCGGGGTGCCAGGGAGGGGTGGTGGTAGGTGGGGTGGGTGGGGTGGGCGCCCAGGAGCTGGGTCAAGTCCCAGACCAGATCAGGTGCCTTTCTCCAGCAGCGAAACCTCAGAGCCGGGCAGTGTGGAAGGGAGGAGGGGTGGCAGAGAGGGTCCCATCCCTTCCCACGGGTAGAGCCTGGGCAGAAACAGAGCAGCAGGAAAAGAAGGGTCGGCTGGCCTCAGGGCCCAGCAGTGCGGGTGCGCCACTCAGGCGCGCAGCTTGGGCCTCGGCCGCCCCAGCCCCCAGTGCCCAGCTCACTCGAAGGTCTCCCACTGCTTCCTGAGCTGCTCCACTGAGCCAGGAGCTGGGGCCGGGCTCACGTCTTGCTTGGTTTTCCGCAGCAAATCCTCAAAGGGGTCTCTGGCCTCTTGAGTAGCAGAGAGCTGCAGTGCTGGCTCCTGGCCCTGGGGGGCTCTGGGAGGAAGGAGTGGGGGGTCTCCAGGCCTCAGGGCCAGCCCCTGCTTGGCTTCAGCAGCCCTGGCACTTGAACGAACCAAGGGCAACGTTCGGATCCTTGAAGGGGCAACTGTTGGGGGGCCCAGTGGCTGCAGGGGGCTGGTGTGGGCACCCATGGGCATCTGGCCAAAGAGATTGGGCATGGAGAGGGCAGACAGGTTGGGTTGAGATCTGTGTGGGACACAGAAGCCGGAGCTGGAAAGCAAGAGACTAGGGGCAAGAGCCGGCCCCAGCGAAGCAGGCGGGGTCCCAAAAGGCTGGGCTGGTGTGGAGACCAGAGACATGGCAGGCAGTGCTGCTGGCACAGATGGGACAAAGGGGTTGAGTGACGGCTGCAGAAATGGTGTGGGGGTCCCCATGTGGGGGGAGCTGAACTGGGCGGTGAGTGGGGCGGCCGCACTCGGGGCTGCAGGGCCCGGGGGAGCGGTGCTGCCGGACCAGGCCGTGCTCAGTGGGTCCAGGAGGGCCAGCAAGGCGTCACCGCCAGGGGCTGCGGCCCCTGGGGCCGGGCTGAGTGGCCGGAGCAGCTCGGTGGGGCCTTGGGGGGCCGCACTGAGAAACGGGGTGGTGCGCCTTTGCTGCTCCGCCTGCAGCCACTCTGAGGAAAAGTCACCGAGCGCGGCACCGGCAGCCTGGAGCTTGGCTGGGCGGGCGGTGGGAGGCGGGGGCACGATGCCCAGCTCCGGGGTCTTCCTGCCCTGGGGTCGGGGAATGGTGATGCTTCCCGGGGTGGGAGTAGGTGTCGCCTCCTTGTCACTGAGGTTCAGGATGCTGTCCCCGTCCTGGCGCCTGTGGGGCAGGGCTGGGGAGCTCCCCAGCAAGGCTGAGGGCTTCTCAGGGGAGGAGGCCAGGGCCTTGCTGCAGATGGCCATGTCGTCCTGGCCCAGGCTCCAGAGCTTGTTGTACGGGTGGGCGAGCCTCAAGGCCACCGGAATCCCGCGGCTCCTCTCGCTCCTGCCCAGGTCCAGCCTCTGTTGGAGGGAATGAGGGAGGCAGTGACCACAGCTGACCTGGGACAGCCTGGAAGCCAGCAATTCCCACCCCCTGTCCCTCCAGTGTATGGGCCAGGTACTGGGGTTAGCCCCCTGGGACTCAGAGCAGCTGGGGGCTCAGCCCAGGTCACCAGAAGAGAGCCCAGGGCTGTCAGGATTTCAAAGCCAGGCTGTTCTGTGTGGCACAAAGGGCTCCGGAGAAAGCCCATGTCCTTTTATGCCAGGGTTGCCAAACAGCTTTAGGAAAATGACTCCATTTACAGGCCATCTACTGGCCGGGCCCTTTTTACTTTTCACAGCACGTGGGCCCTTCCCATCGCCTGTGAGCCCAGGAGGGTGGGTGAGGCTCAGGGCCTGCGCGAGGGTGCACTGGCTGGGGAGGAAACCGGACTGGGCGCAAGTCCCGGCTCGGGTTCTCCGAGCTCCACGGGCTGGGCCTCGCCTCCCTTCTCTTGGAGGCGCCCATGAGTCAGTGGATACGTGGGAGCTCTGTGAGTTCAGCAGCCCCGCGTGCAAGCGAAGAACCAGGCACAGAGAGGAGATGTGACAGACTGCAAGTCGCAGTGGGAGATCCGTGGCTACAGGCAGCAATCCAGGACCCAGGAATTTTGATTCTCAGTCTCTCCAAGGAGCCTTCTCTGGTGGGGATGGCGCGACCCCAGCTCCCTCAGGGGTCAAAGCCCTGCATGAGGGCCGGGCTGGGAGTCCTGGGAGAATGGCCTGGAGCACCAGCCCACCTCCACCTCTCTCTGATGCACAGATGGAAGTGGGGGCAGAGTTCCATCATGTCTAGAATCTTCTCCAGCAACCACTGAAAAGGCGGTCTGGCCGCTGGCCTGCCTGGCAGGGGCTGCAGGCAGACTGACCCTGGGCATTGCTGAGGGCCTTGGGAAGGTCGCTGTCACGCAGGGGGGCCTACTCAGGTGTGAAAGCCCCAGTCCCAGCAGGTGCCCGCCCCTGCCCCCACCATACCTGATAGTCAAAGGTCCCTGGCTGTTCCCTCAGGTCTTTGGGGGTTCGAAGGTCCTCCAAGCTCTTGGCCTGGCCCAGTGGCTGCAGAGGCACCTCCATATCCAGGCTGCTGAAGACGTCTTCCAGGAGGTCAATGCTGGCAGCCCGGTCAGGTGGGGCTGCGGCAGGGCCCACGGGCCCCCTCGCTCGCTGCTCTGGGCTCTCTGCCTCGTCGCCTTCTGCGCTGTCTGACTCCTTGAGCGTCCGATATGGCTGTGGCCTGGGAGGAGGGAGAGCAGGCTGGATTCGCCCATCCAGAGCTTCTGCGGGAGGGGCAGCAGTCCCCACCCCCAGCAGCTCCCGGGCCTTGAGGAGGAATTGCACCCAGGAGCCTTGGGGACAGGGGAGTGTCACAGGGTCTCCAAGTGCAGGAGTCTGGGCAGTGGCACTCTGATAGACCTGGGGCTGAATCTGGGCTCTGCTGGTCACTGTGGCATCCTGGGCAAGTCACTTTGGCTCCCACTTGCACTGGGGGACCCACTTAGACCGCCCCCCTCCATGCCACAGGACCCATCAGATGGCTGGTGGGCTCACAAGCCATTCAGACAAGGAATAAGGAAGGGGGCATGACTGGAAAGGGAACTGGCAGGCAGGCAGACTCATTCCTAGGCTGTGGCAGACAGGTCTTGGGAACAACTTTTGGGACTGAGTTGGAGAAACTCCCCAGAGCGGTTGCCCAGCATACCCCAGGGTCCTCAGGGGAAACCCTCTGGGCCTCAGCCTGTGCTGACCTTGGTACCAGCTCTGGTGGTGCCATCTCCTGCTCGTGGGACCTTGCGCGAGTCACTTAACCTCTCTGAGCCTCAGTGGCTCCCCCATTCCAGAGTGCACCTCCCTTGCAAGTAGTGGTGGGCATCAGGTGAGCAGTGCCTGGTGCCCACCAGGCATGCAGAAGCTAACAGCTTTCTGTACATTCATGCACCAAAACCTGGACTCCGTGATGAAGCATTCCTTTCTTACAAGCCTGAGCCCCAGGGCACCACTGGTCTCATGGAAAACGGTGCTGGACAATCCCTGACCTCTAGTGGAGCCCGAGTCAGAGGAGTGTCCCACCTCTGCTAACCACAGGGCTGGGGTGGGCTGGGGCCCCCGGGTCTGCAGAAACTGCCCAAGGCTCTGGTGAAGTGGGGGAAGGCCGCCACCTGGTGGTCCCCAAGAGTCACTTGCAGGAACCAAGCAGGAGACATAGTGGAAGGAGAGGGCTCAGTGAACAGTCTGGACTCTTGCTGGCAGGGACTCCATCAACGCATAACATCTTGCTGAAGCAACGCAAGCAGCCCATAAGGTAAACTCACACTCCTACTTCATAGATGAGGAAACTGAAGCTCAGAGAGGCTAAGGAACTCACCCTATATCGCTCAGCACTTGGCAAGAGGTGGAAATGGAAGCCAAGAATGAGAGACTTTAAAAGTCCCTCACTTAATAAACCAGCTGTACAAGGAATTAAAGCCCCTTTAACCAAGTTTGAACACAAAGAAGGAGATAAAGAAAAGTCAGTGTGCTTCTTACACTTAAGGAAATAGTATTCATTAAAAAGAACCCATTTTGTTCTGAGTTAAGATGGGCCAGTTTCTTTGTAAAAATGCATTTTAAAAGCGTATACTTTTTTCACAGGTCTTGACTAAAGGAGTGAGCACTACCCATTATTTAAATACTTAAGTCACCACTTACAAAGAACACGGGGTCTGCTGGACTCTGTGGTGGGTGGTCCTTGGACAGCACCCACTGCCTTTACCTGCGAGGTGCTTTTAGGTTGATATACGACTGAACATTTCTTACTTTAATGGTTCTATCTTTAATTAATAGCAGAAATAATAACTGATACATTAATCCTAGGATATGATAAATATTATTACTTGGGAAAAATGTTAATTTTTTAAAGTTTTGAAAGAAAAATTCTAAAGATTCACTGTACAGAAAAGGTGGCATGTGAAGCTTGGGCAACACTGACAGAGCCACCACTTTCTCAGTGAGGACACCAGGAGGGGGTCAACTTGCCCATGGTCACAGCTGGGCTGGTGTCAGAAAGGGCCAGATCCTCCTATCTGCCCCCTCGCCCCCCAGGGAGGGGGAGACCAGAGCAGGGAGATGGGGGAGAAGAATCCCCTCTTCTGTAAATGCTGTAACTGTTCATTCCCTGGGGGGTTATTGGGCCCCTTGGATGTTCAGCAAAGGGCAGGTCCCTTCCCTTAAGGCTCCCATTAAAAACATTACAACGGGTAATAAACACAGACAGGCCCTATATCCCTTTGCTCAGTCCCAGCTATGGAGAACACGTGGCTGGAGGGACAACAACTGCAAAAAAGGGGGAACTAGAAAAGCTTAATTGGGGGGGGGGGTTGGCTGGATTGTGGTGAACCTTCTTTTTTTTTTTATTGCAATTCATAATTATGATGAGGCTTAGGCTACAAATAATAATGAAATTATTATAAGGTCAGATCAGTAAAATGCTCCGATATGCCAGTATTAATATGCACATTTCATAGCAGTAATTTTTTCTTATTTTAAGCTTAAAATCTGACCCCCCATCTCCACGGCTTTCCCGGATGTGCTGAGGAGAAGGACTCGGGCAACACTGACCAGGCTAACTGTGGTCACCTGTTCCGTTGACAATCAAGGGCATATAAGGAACTCGTATAAGGACGGGGACCTGTGCTCCCATCTCGCACCTTTAGAGTCCTGTCACTCTTGTCAGCTCACACCACTGTCATAGCCCCTGTGGGGCTGGCAAGATGAACACCCTGAGAACAGGCACACAGAGGTGGCACCCTGAAAGTTGGCACTGGGGCACTGAAAGGCAGCAGCTCCAGACACCCCCCACCATACACACAGGGGCAAGCAGCACTGGCCACCCCCACCCCCCAAGGCCCTGGGAGTCACCAAGCTCAGCTCAGGGAAATGGAAGAAGGAAGGAGAGACCATTCAAAGGGAGCGGAGAAGAAAAAGCTTTCGGTGAAGCCAGAGCTCAGGCCCTCTTCCCGCTGGCATTCCTCGTCAGAGGAGTCTTCGGAGAGGAAGACCGCGTAGTGTCGCAGGGGCTTTACCAGGCTGGGGCAGAGGGAGACAAGAGAGGAGAGAGCAGTTAGGAGGCACCTCAGAAGTCCAGGCGGTGGGAGTAGGAGCAGGCCTCTGGTGAAGGCCGGAGGGCATGGGGGCCTGACAGGCCCCAAGGCAAAGAAGCTGGTCCTAAACGGAAAAGAGTCTTAAACACACGATCCAGCCACCTACGACCTGACAATTCCACTTTCATCTGGATGACTCTAAACGTGGCCAAGCATTACGCACAAAGATGTTCATCACTGCTATACAGTTTATAACATTAAAACATGAAACAGCCCAGATTGCCAGCAAAAGGAAGCTGGCGAAGTGAATTATGTACTCTTGGCTGAATGTTATCCTTCCAGTAACTATAATGTTTATAAAAGAAAACCTGAAAGTCAGGATGCAGAATGGCAATTACACCTCACTCTCTCTCGTCTACTGATGGAAAAATGCATGGAAAAAGGCCGAAAAGGTACGTGCCTAAATGTCTACAACAGCAAGTGGGAGTACGGGTCATTTCCCTCCTGCCTCTTTTTACTTCTCTGTGTCTTCTATGTTTTCTTCAATGTGCATATCTATTTAAATAATCAGGAAAAAATAAAAAAGTTGAAGAAAGTAAGCCACAGGGATGAGCACTCGCGAGAGGGCCCTTTGCTGATGAGCGGCCGCTCTCTGGCGTCTCCCTCAGATGCCTCTTCAGAGAGTCTTTTTCATCTGTGATGTGGAAATTAAATATTCATTGTTATAAAAAATACATCTCGCTTGTCAGCCACCTGTGAGCTCTACCTCTATAAACACAAACACACACACAGCCCAGAGAAACTCCACGCTGGCTCCTATGAATTATACACCGACCAGGGCCCACAAGAGGCCTGTGCTTAGAGAGGGCAGCTGGACTGGTCAGACCTTAGTTCGAATCCCAGCCCTGCGGCCACTGCTCGGGCACCTGGCTGGGAGCTGGTGGTCCACACCGCTGCCCTGTACAGCAGTCGGGGCACATGCCGAAGATCCCTGGGGGTGATGGTGGAGTCTGGGGAAAGGGTGGGTAGGAGACATTGGGGTGCCTGAGGGGGGCTCTCTCCTACCCCACCCGCACCCCTAGCAGTCTCCTATCTTTGCTTTATATGATGCAATTCCGTTCAGGGTTTTTTTACCCCCAGGAAAAAGCAGCATGCCTAGAAAACATGCCCGGGAACCACAACCGGAGGATGAGTGAGGGACAGCAGCGGCCCCTGGGGGAGTGGGAGAGTGGCATGTGACAGGTCTCAGCTACAATCTGCCATCATGGGTGCTAAGCCAGCTCTTACCCAAGAATACGCTGTCCTTTCAAAAGCAGCACCAGAGCTGGCTCCCAGGGCTGCAGGGCGCCCAGCACTTTCACACCAGAACCCCCGCATTTTCTCACATCCTCCCTGGAAGTTAGCCAGGCAGAGATTTTCCTCCTGCTGAAGTGGAGGTGGAGGCACAGAGAGGGAACGCCTCCTGCCCAGGGTCACACACAAGGAGGTGGTGGGTCACAGTGTTCCTCTCCTCTCCCAGGCCACCCAGGCGGGGCATTTCCCTCTGGACTCAAGAGGGCAGGAGGATTTCATTTGCAGAAATGTGCATTGGTCACCCTCAGGACAAGGCTGCCTGGCTGTTCCACTTCCACCGGGACATAACACAAGGTGCAGCAGAAGAGCCACTCCCCACACAGCCACTGGAATCCTGTCCTGAGTCACAGACCCGGCCATGTCACGCTCCTGCTTAACGCCTGTGAGTCTGCTGCTCTGCATCGCCATTTGTCGGCAATCGGCAATCGGTCGGGCAGCGGGTGGTGCGTAAACCCACTGAGTAAAGCATTAGGAATAATAGCGCTCAGACACTTGTGGAATGACGGCTGGGTGGGTGGGGGTGAGGGCTGCAGCGCGGCAGCGCCAAGTCTGTGCTCCAAGCAGGGCAGACACGGAGCTGGCCCTGCCCACTGGTGAGGCCTCCTCCTGCACCCCACCCCTCCTCCGCCACACCACCTGCCTGTTTGCCTGGTGCTCTGACTGCTCTTCAGTCTCGAAGATTCCGCTCTTAGGAAGCCCTCCTGGAGTCCCCAGCTGGAGTTTCCTCCCTAGACGGTTAGCTTGTCCTTGGTGTTTTTGCCACTTCATTGCTACCATTTAACCTCTTGCAATTCTATTTCCGAGCTGAGCTCAAGGGCAGGGCCTGGTTCATTCTCCTCTTCATCCCCACCTGGGGCACAGCATTAGCACAATGAAAGTCTGCAGATCGAATGAATGGAAGCCAGCGTGCCAGGGAGAAAGGGGCTCCCTCGCCACCATTTCAGCCATCTTCCTGGAGCCCCAGCACAGCAGGTGTCCCTTTCACCAGCTTGTGGTTGCTGTATAAGTGTCCCTTCTCTGCCCTGGTTGGGTGGCTCAGTTGGTCGAAGCATTGTCCCGTACACCAAAAGGCTGCAGTTCAGTCCTCAGTCAGGGCACACGCCTAGGTTGCAGGCTCGATCCCTGGTTGGGGTGTGTACAGCAGGCAACCAGTCCATGTTTCTCTTTCTCTCCCCCACACCAAAATCAGTAAATGTATCTTCCTTTGAGATGCTGAGACCTGTAGAATAGGAGAGCATTTGGGGGTGTGCGGCAGGTGGGAGACTCAGAAAAATGTTTCACGTGATATCCACACTTAGGCATTGTGCCAGGGGCTTTGCATAGTTTATTTCTACCCCTCCCAACAGCCTAGCAGGAAGGTCTCAATATATTGATTTTATACAGGATGAGACTGTCACTAGTCCATCTGTTCATCTGCCTATCCCCACATCCAACCGAGAGGTACTTCCTGGGGGCTTGCTGTGAGCAGGCCCAGTGCTAGGTGAGCACTGGGAGTCACTGGTAAAGGAGAGAGATGTGACCAAGTGACCCAGCCAGGAAGAGATGAGCAGTGATTCTAGCCCGTGGCCCTGGCTTTCCCGTCACCCGGGCTGGTGGTAGATGTGTATAAGGGGGACGTGCATCCCTCCTTGGGTCAAGGTGAATGAGGCTGTTCGGAGGCCCTCGGATCCATCATGGGTGCCTTTCTTACACTCACCCAAGCCTGGCCCCCTCCCCTGGCTTTGACAAGAAAGCAGAGGTCACAGCCTGGCACATGAACAGAATGCCACTAAGCCTGCCGGGAATGTCTGGATTCGTGAGAGCAAAGAGGCTTTGTGCTGGACTGGACCTTGACTTCATCGGCGCACATCACTGTCACAATCCAGCGCCTCCCCACACTGGCAGTCACGGAGCGGGGCGAGAAAGGGGGCCCCGGGGTCTGGCTCCCTCTCCATCCTGCTCTCCTGGTCAGGCCAGGCTCGCTGGGCAATGGCTTCAACAAGAGGCCCTGGGTGTCTCCTGAGCACCCTGTCTACTTCTTGATGGACAGAGCACCCAGACGAGAAGTTTGCCATGCGGTCTGGTCAGATCAGAGTTTCTTCAGGTCCAGGCTTTGGGCCACATGCATGATGTTGAGGGCACTAGCAGTACTTATAAGTGCCGAGCTAAATGCTATCAGTACAACTTCTTATTAATCCCTATTGCTTCCTCATTTTGCAGATAAAGAAGCCAAGGCTCAGAGACAGGGAGCCACTTGCAATGTCACACAGCGGCTAAAGACAGACCCCGGAATCTGCATCTCCCTGATTCTAAACTACTTTGGGATCCTGCCTCTTCAGTTTTGTGGATCTAAAACAAGGAAATAAGGGGTAGGGTGTTTCCCTTTCCACTTGCAATAAAAGGTGATATTTCAAAATAAACTTATTTAAATTCAGCTGCTCATGTTCTCCCATGAAACATACAGTCAGATATTTGTCAGAGATAAAGGATGAACCGTCGAAAACGTCCAGGTTTAAATTTTTTATTAGCTTAAGGCAGAATATGAAAAAAAAAAAGTACCTCTTCCCTCATTAACCCAATTCAGCTACTACCCTGCAGTCTGCCACCCACCACTTGCCTGGATTTTATTATACACAAATTGCTGTCTGTGAGAAGGCAGGTCATGGCGAACTTGGCTACCCGGCGAGGGCTGCCGGAGTCTTGGCGAGAAAGAAAGGCCTGCTGTCCATCACTGTTCAGACCCCATCATCTCCCACGGCTGCTCCCGCCCCTGCCCACCTCATCTCGGCACACGGTCCCATGCAGATGACTTCCCGAACCCTTTCTAATGTTTGGTTTAACGTGTCGCCGGTTAGCGCGTGCGTGTGACAGTGGTGACAGGCGCGGCTGTTCCTTTTTAAATACCATGTCAGAGACACGGCGTCAGGAAGCGGGGACGTGCTCTCTGGCTCTCTGCCGTGCCGGGATCGCACGGGCTTATTTTTTAATGAGGAAGATCTGCATCTCGAGAGTTTTTTTCATGTGTCACATCGCGTGGACAAATCAGCAGCACATCACGCTGGCCCAAAATGAAATGCTGACAAATGTAGATATTTCAAATTTAATTGACATTTAAATGTACTTGAGATAAAGAAGGGGGAAAAATCAGCAAGGACTTGGTCTCTGGAGGTAACGAAGGGAGCTGGTGATCATTTTCTAAAGGATCATTTCTCTCCAGCACAAAGGATCTTTACTTTGTAAATGCCGTGGCCGCTCTGGTGACCCCTGACCACGTGGTTCTGGTGGGGCTGATGAGCAGGGACAGGCCCCAGCACGAGGCCAGGTCCGACCTCCCCAGTGGATGACAGTCTGTCCAGCCAGCTTTCCGCCACCCCCTAACATTGCAGCCGGATGGCCTCGGGAAAGTCAGCTACTCTCTCTGAACCTCAATTTCTTATCTGTAAAATGGGAAGTCTACAGCGCTCCTGATGTCTTATCATAAAAGCTGAATGAAAACATTTGTAACGGGCTTTGCAGAACACCCAGTGCACCGTGAACATTCAATTACTATCCATATGCCACGTTCACCTGCCAACAACTAGATTCTGTGTAGGGTCTTGCCTGGGTGTTCAAGGACGAATAGTGGCCCCCGCCTTCAAAGGCCTTCCCAGTTAAGGTTACTGGTCCCCAGCTGGGCTTAGCACAGCACATCAGAGCCATCGGAGAGGCCCTGCTATGCCCTCCCTCCATCAGCAAGACACAGAGCCAACAGTCCAGACCACACTGCGGCATGGACGCAGGCGAACCAAACAGATAAGGGCTCTGAGGCAAGCCAGAGGGTCTCTGGGGGAAACTGGCTCAGTGCGGGACCCATAGAGGAAGCTCCAGAAAACTGGAGCTATTCCTCATGTGACCCAGGGTAAGGGTGATGGTCATTCTCAGGAAGAGCTGGGGACAGACATGCTGGACACAGGACCTTTGCACTCGGTCATCTGTGAGTATCTACTTGAAAATGATAATGTGGGAATCACTGCTGTAATGGGTTGTGATCACCGATGAGAGGGTGTCTTCCTGTCAGAAGAACTGGTCTAAGTGTGAGACCAGGTCCTTCCCACCCCGCTGGAGCTTTGCTGTGCCAGAGGGCAGTGGTTGGAATGCACCTGGCTCACTTGGGAGGTGACATGGGGGCTGGGCTTTTAACTGTGAGTGTGGTAGAGACTGCACAATGGCCCAGAGGTGTCTCTGTGGAGAAGTGGGCACAGGGAGTTCAGGCGGGGGTGGAATTGGACGGGACCAGGTGGTGCAGGGCGTGAACCTGCACGAGGACATGGCCATGTGCAAGGTTATGGGTGATGGGAGGGCTGGGCAGGCAGCAGGGAGGCCTTCCTAGCTGGGCCCCGGTCTCCTCTCCCTTGGGTTGGCTGTGCCCTTTACCTTTACAACCTTCATTCATCCATCCACTTAATTACTTATCAACTTATATGTTCATTCATTCCTTCCTTCTTTTAATAGAAATTACTACTGTTAATTTCACACGTCCACACCAATGGCCCAGATGCCCTGACAAGTCCTTCCCAGGTCACAGGTGGACACCCACAGAGGCAGAGTGCCCCAAGCACAGGGCGTGGCTTTGCCCCACTTTCCCACACTTCAGGCTTTTTGGCAGAGGGAAGATGGGGTGGGGACACCTCAGGTACTTTCCCTACCTGGAAGAAAAACTGTGAAGGACAACTGTCCCTTAATCTGAAGACAACCTCTGCCTGCCCTCTGTCTGCTGAGAACCCCAGTCTTTTGTGGCAGCAATGGTGGGGGTAGGGGTGGGGTACTGCATCAGGTAAGAAAGCAGTGGCCTTGGACATGGGACCCAGCTGACCCAGGTGACATGGCATGTCCTAGACATAGGTCATTCCAATTGGGTGCTAGAGCCTTGGTTCTCTTATGGCTGAAAGGGGGACAATGCCTTCACTGTAAAGGCTTTTGGGGAGCAGAGGAGGTTAAGCAGGATGACACAATGTGGAAGTGCTGGGTCTGAAACAGGCATTTGAGAAAAGGTGACATGGCATCTCCAATAATCAATAACGTCTTGAAGATGGAGCACCTTTTCCTAGGGCATCTGGAGGGCTTGTTTTTTCAGCTGGAACTAACTCCCCTGCTTGTGACAGCTCCTGGGAAGGTCCTTCCCTTCGAGTGGCAGGCAGAGTGGTTGAAGACGAGGGGTCTGTGTTCTCCTGGGCTGCTGCGCATCCTCGGGGGCTCCCCAGTAGCTCCTGCTTTACCAGTCTGGGCTCAGGCTCCACATCTGGCTTCTAGCCTGGTTTTGTCGCCAGGGTCCAGACCCATTGTTGGAAGCAGGGAGGAGGCCCGAGTCAGGTCAGGAGCCTCTCGCCTTGCTAAGTGGGTCTGTGGCCTTCTGCTCAGTGTTTGGACTCCTGGACATTTAGAGAGTGGGCCCTGGCAGCCTGCCAGGGGGGGTAGTACTCAGACAGCTGCCCCTGCCCTCTGGAGCCCAGGACCCAGCTGGCATCTGGGGGACTTGCTCCTGGGGATGATCACAGTTTCTAGCTTTTAGAGGGCCACAGCAGAGGAGGTGCTGGTAGCTTCATATTCATACCTGGCACATAGTAGGTGCTCTTCACACATATGTGGCTGTTAACTGATACCCCTCCCCCATCTTCACGGCGCTGGGCAGTAAGCTCCAGCCTGTCTTCAGTGATTCCTTTGTTCATTCGTTCAGTAAACATCCCTGAGCAGAGGCCCAGGCTAGGCTCTGGCCCGGGAGTTGAAGGACACACAGCTCTGCCTGTGAGGAGAAGGCTCTCACGCTGTAGGTCAGTGCCGCCTCAGGGGAAGCCCAGGGAACTGCGGTGTGGGAAGGGGAAGGCGCCGGGGGAGTGCAGCCTGCTGAGGCTGCAGCAGTGGCTGCGGACGGCACGAAGGGAGGCTGGCTAACTTCAGATGCTCGTGTGGCTCCCGGGGGCAGGTTCCCTAGCCGTGTTCCTTGGGACGTTAATAGGCACGATGTTTAAAAACAGAGGGCAAAGACACTTGCCTAGGGTCTGACCCAGGTCTGTCAGATGCTGAAGACCCCCTCATGCACCAGGCCACCACCCCAGCAGAGCTCACTGACCACACCCAAACCAACTGTGGGTCAGGTAGGGGGAAGGGGCTCTCCACCTGCCTGTCTTCAGCTGTGACCCACCGCTGAGGCTGTGCTAGCCCGGGTCTCGTGTGGAGTGGCGGGGAGCAGTGTGTGTCACCTCACCATTGTCTAGAGCATCTGTGCAACCTGGCCTGAACAGACACGACTGCAAAGTGTTCTGAGACCTGGTCTTTGCGCAGAGCTCTCACTAAATGTTTCTGGCAGCACTTCTGATCTTATTTTAATCTCCGGGGGCTTTGGGTGCTGGGTTCACGCACTGCAATTCAGAGGGCTAGACTCCCCAATTCCTAAGCAGTGTGGGCTGGCCATTTGGTGGACAGGTTGTCTGCCCAGCCAGCACAACTTACAGAATTTCTCCTTGGCCAGAAGGATTTCTAACCCTAGCCACACATTCCTCTGGGTCCCACAGTTCTGGTGGGAGCATAAAGTGGTACAAGTCTTTCAGAAAGTTATTTAAAAATACAGAAGAGAAATCTGCCTCTATTACTGGTTTAGGGTACAGACTCTGGCGTTACATATATTTAAAGATTGGCTCTGCCGCTAAGGAGCAATGTAACCAAGAGCAGTGACAACCACTCAGGTCTCAGTTACTCCTACAAAACAGAGCTAATGATACCTAGCCCACGAGATTTCTCATGAGGATTCAATGAAACGGTGGATGTGAAGTGCTTACACGTGGTCCTTGGTTAATGGCAGCTGTAAATAATTTTTTTTTCTCTTTAAAAGATTTTATTTCTTTTTAGAGAGAGGGGAAGGGAGGGAGAAAGAGAGGGAGAGAAACATCTCATCAGCTGCCTCCCACACACCCCCAACTGAGGACCTGGCCTGCAACCCAGGCATGTGCTCTGACCGGGAGTCGAACCGGCGACCTTTCGGTTCCCAGACCAGCACTCAATCCTCTGAGCCACATCAGCCAGGGCCATTTTGTTTCTTATAATGATATAAAGTAAGAAAACGGATCACTCTGGCATTTTTTATATCAGTGAAAACTTGGAACAATCTGCAGACCCAGCTTGAGGGGCGTGGTGAGGTAGGCTACACACACACACAGTGGGATCTTTCACAGTCACCAACAGCAGAGGCTACGAGGACATGAGGTGAGTCCACAGGATGGGCCGCTTCAAGGAAGCTGCAGGTCTGCACACAGACATGGGAAGAAGGCTGCCGGGGAATCTGCAGGAAAGCTAGTAAGTAGTTGAAGTAGTGGGATTCAGAATGAAATCGTCTCTTCCCTAACTCCCAGATTGTCTATAAGGCTCTTGGGTTATTTTTACAGGTAAACAAAATTATCTGAAAAGAGCAGATTTTGTGTGGATCTGGCCAAAGAGGCGAGGAGGGCAATGGCTTGTGGGCTCTGGAGGCTGAATCTGGACTATTCTTACTTAGCACAATGAAACTTCAAATAACCAGCCTGCAGCCAGTCACGACTCGTGTGACTGGGACAAAGGTGTGCGGCTGAAAGCGCTCCGGCTTTGCAGCTGGTCAGAGCTGGGTGCATCTCAATCTGACATATGCAGACCGCAAGCCCCTTAACCATGAAGACTCAGGAGACAGCCTGACCCTTCTGGGTTGTTGTGAAGATTAAATAAGATGAAGCCTGCATATAACTATCTCCTTATGTTCCTGCAGCAAGACTGTGAGGGCTGCTGCCCCGTCCCCTGCTGCAGTGAGCGAAGGACAGGAGCTATGGTGAGAGAAAGGCACCCGGGGACCAGCAGGTTACTCCCTGCCTCTGGCATCTGTGTGCGGTCCTTAGGGGCGGCCAGCACCGAGCACGGCACTGCCTTTTGGAGCCTTCTTTCAGCTCCTTCTGAGCTTCCAGTTCTGTGGGAAATCCCCTGCACCTGACAAGCCAAGAAGAGCAAGTTGGGGTCCGGCAGCCAGGCACGCTGTGGCTGAAACCACCAGGGCCCAGCTCTAACAGGTGGGCAGCCATGAACCTCATGGTGTCCCCTGTGGCCGCCATTGTTCTCACCACTCAGAGCAACACAGTCATAATTAGGTTTATAACGAAAAGCCTGGATGGTGCAGAAGAAAGGGTGAGGCCTTTGTCCTCAGACAGCTGATCTGGCCGTTTTCTAGCCCTGAGACCTTGGGCAGGTTACTGAGTCTCCCCCTGAGCCTCCGTTTCTCCATCCATCAAAGGGGAAAGCCACCCCATGTCCTTCACAATGTTAAGTGCTGTTCAGTAAATGCCGCTTCTTTCCTTCCCCAGGTAGAAACACTCAGGTGCCACTGAACACTGCTTCTTTGGCGGGAAGACGACTGAGCAGCTCCAGCTCCCGACTCCAGGGAGGTACAGCAGAAGGGTGGCGTGGGAGACACGTCATCTGAGGATCTGGAGCTATCTAGGCAAAGCCAGACTGACAAAGGACCCCCGTGGGCAGCAAAGTGTAATTGAGAGAATGAAATCAAGCAGCATGGGAGTCCTGGCCATTTTCGAACTGGATGACCCTGGGGCATGGGTCAGACACACTTTCTGAGCCCGAGGTCCCATTCTGTGGAAGGAGAAATGAACACCGGCCTAAGAGGGCCCAGGACACGAAAGGTGCCCACCTGTGCTTGCTGCTAACCAGCCTCTGACCCCCAGCCCATGCTGCCTGATCCCTCCTAACACTAGCTCTCCCCCTAGGGAGTGCTCTGGGCCATCCACCAGCCCTGTGCTGAATAATAATGGAAGTAGCTAACAGTTCTTGAGGAGAAATAGTCACTGAATATTAATTAGTTAATGTTAACTGAAAAACAGGGAATGCTTTTCCCAGAAGTCTTTCTGAAGCGTTCTTCCAATTGCCATCAAATGGTTTTAAGGCACCAGGACACCTACCATCGACTGAGGAAGAAAATTTGACATAGGAGAAAAATTCATTTTGGGAAAATTCAAGTCAGTGAGAGTCAGCACAGGGATTCACTTTAAAAGCTTCTTTTCAAAGCCCTAAGCAGCTCACACCTAGCGGGGTCTCCAAAATATCTGCTGAACGAATGGGTTCACGAGAGGACCAGCGGACACGGTCTCTCCCGGCGCTGAGCAGCTTGCTGCCAGAAGCTGAGGAGACCATCTTATTCTTAATCAGCTCCGTCTTGCTGTCCACAAAGGTAATTATTTAGTATGCCACTTGGAAGTGAGGGCTGGGGCAAGAAGTCAGGAGGACTGAACCCCTCCCTCCACTTCAGAGATCCTGCATCTCTTTCTGTCACCCAAATCCTCTGCGTTTCCGATGCGCTTAGGTGTTCCCAGCGGAGACAACAATTCATGATTCAGGAAAACCCAGGCCAGACTAAAGGGCCAGGCACCGACCCACGTGTCCAGCATGGAGCCGCCCGCAACAAAGGCCCGTTAGGGTCTGGCTCCTGCCTGCCGGCTCGTCTTCTTGTGCCTCCCAACACAATGCTGACAGACTGGGGGAGCTGGTTTCTTTCCTCCCTAGAACAATATTTTATGAGGAGTCTGTTTTATTAAAATATTTTCCGCTGGATGCTTCCTGTGTTTCAAGAACTTGGTCTTGCCAGCTGGAGCTGATGACAGTTGAGACAAACACATCCAAGTGCTGTTGTGACATGGCATTTGGAAGTGGAGGATCACAACATGGCGGGGCGGGCCGGGGGGCGGGGAGGCAGTGCAGGCGGAGACGCAGGAAAACACCCGGGTTGTACCAGAAATGTCACTGGCTTAATGGGAGAACAGCCCCATCCCCCACCATTAGAAAAATGTGAACAGGAACTCTTGGAATGATGTCCTCTTAACCTGTGTACCTCTTAACCTGTGATATATGGTCACAGGGAACCTGTCATTGTTTTTTCCATCACTGCCAGTTTGCCAACCCACTAAAGCCCCACGCTCTGAGTGGTTCATTTCAACCCCACGTTTCCTGAACAGAAATCTAAAACAAGGCACATTGTAAAAGAAACGAAAAGTGACGCTGACACGGTTCTCGTCACAACAAGGAAGAAGGGATTACCAGACACTGGCTCTCTGGCACACACTAGAGGCATCCCCTATCACCAGGGCGGAAGCACAACAGCGAAAACAGACATGATTAGGAATCCCAACCTCTAACTGGGAACCTGGCCACAACACGGGTGCTGCGAGTCTGCAGGACGCGCGGTGATGTTGGCCTGGGGTTGTGCTGTGCGGTGCAGGGATAGTCTGGGTTTGCATTTCAACATCCACAGGCCCATAACCCTGTACTGAAGTGCAGTGGCTAAAAGATTCAGCCCAGATTTAAAGTGGTGGCTTTAAAGAAAATTGACCGATTTCATCCCCCTGAGGGGAAATCTTCAGGAACTCTGGAGCCATGCAGCATTTCCTCCACAAGGGGGCAATCACAATCCATGCCAGTCAGGGCCAGGGACCAATTCCTCAATATTTCTACCATCCTATTGTCAGAGCAACAGTTAACTTACGCGCAACTTCAGGAGTCCTCTCTTCCAAATAGTGCATAACCAAGTATCTCCCAAGACGGACAGACAGACACACACACACGGCGCCCTACAGCTTTCTGGACAAGGTTTGGGGCTGCCTGGGTAGGCTGGTTTCTATGTGACGCAACAGTCTCAGGCAACACGGTACTGTAAACCAGAGGGTCCCGGCGGAGCTGGTGCCTACCGCATCCTGGGTCAGGCCACAGCGTGACGTTTTAGAATCGTTTCTTCCCTTTGGCGCCTTTTCTGGCTGGGGCCTGCAATCTCCCTGAGCTTCTTTCCCTGAGAACTCTTCTGAGAGTAGAGCAGGTATGAAGTGTGTTCCCCTCTTCACTCAAGGGACATCAGGGTCCTTGGGGCAATGTTTTTGGTTTTCCAAATGATCCAACTGATATCAACTCATGTACTTTTTTAAGGAATCACAAGAAGCCAATGTGTAGCTGCTGAGTTTTCTGGGCAGAGCCTAAGGGCTGCATGCCTTGGAGACAAAGAGAAGCAGAGCACCCCTCTGATGGAGGCAGTGGTCCCTTCTCCAGATGGGTGGTGGGAGTCATACAGCTTTAAGCCTCACCCCATCCAGGCAGCTCTGGCCACTGCTTGTATACCTGCCTCATCATTTACCTCATCCATCCAACATCTACCCAGCAGGTGACTCTAAGGTGGGTCCTGTGCGTGGCATAAACCCCAGTGCCTGCCCCAAGGACCTCTGGGCCTGAGGGGAGGTAGAAAAAAGCAAAGTTGTAATTACATAAATGCTATGGTGCAGGGGAGCAGAGTGTGGGTGTGGGGTGCAGTGGACAGGACAGCACTGTGTATAAATCTGAGCTCTAGAGACCTCAAGTGCCCCAGGCCTAGGAGGGTGGAGGCCCTTGTTAAGTCACCTCCTTGACCAGGTTCCTAACTCCTCCTGACCCTACATCTCAGCATCAGAAAAGGCCTGGAACATTCTTAGCCTGTCTGCGTACCTTTTGGGCATCACTGCTCAAAATGCAGCCCAGGTGGCCAGCTCTTTGGCCTCTGGGGCCTCCCACTGGTGTGACAACTGCTAGCAAAAGCCAACACTGAAGATCAAGCCCTGCTCCTGACCGGCCCTGTTGTGAAAAACCTGTTCCGGGCTCCAGGGAAGACTTTCAAAGGCTGGGCTACGGTAGTGGCTCCACAGAGTGCAGGCCCCGCTGGTCTAGCAGACCGAGGGGAGGGGAGCAATGGGGTACTCACTGCTCAGGGCTCGAGACGGAGGTCCTCCGGCCTTCTACTGTGATGTTGCTCTTCGGTCTCTTAACGACATGCGGACGGGGAGGGCGCACCTAGAATGGGCACAGGGGAAAATCCCCAGGAAGGAGTGAGTTGAAAAAGCCATATAAGAACATTCTGAAGTTTCAGCTAAGTGGCCCCAAAAATAAATTTCAAGGAATTAACACAGTATAGGCTACAAAGGTTCTGTTTATCATGAAAACTTTGCCATTGAATGTACAGCAGACACTTGAACTGGAACGTGGCCCACTCAAATGGGAATGGTTCTTCTGAAAAGCCTGGTTTCTTCATCCACAGGTAGGGGACAGCTCCCCTGCCTCTTTGCAGGGCTGCTGTGAGGGTTCAGTGAGGCTCTGTCTAAATGGGAACCGGAACAAAGAGGCCCTCATAATGATAAGTCCCACTCGCCTTCTTCTAGGACCCAGAAACTGGTTTGGTAGAACAAAAAAGGTTTCACTCAGACTTTGTTTTGGGGGTTCATGTGCTTATTTTGCTTTTTTTACAACTGAATTACAAGATGCTTATTCTCCTCTCTAAATGGGAGGGGGAAGTAAGCAAATAGCATTAGAGAGTGACATAAAAATCACCTGTTCCTTGGGGCATCCGGAGCAGGGCTCAGCCCTGATGCCTTCCTGCTACAGCAAGGGTTGAGGGTCGGGTTGGTGCATTTGACAGTGAAGCATACACCTTCCTAACCCACAGCTGGACTGCAGTGGCAAGATGGGTTTTGTGTTTTGTTTTTTTTCCCTGACCCACTGCCACTGAAAGCCAAGGCGAGGGTCCATAGAAAAGACACCCTCTCCCCTAGCAGAGCCTGTGATGGGAGTTAGGCTGAGAATTTCTAGGTGCCCCTAGAAGGACACTCATTTGGTGTGATCAGCGTTACATGGCTTTAAATTTGGCACCATCATCTCCAAACACTTCCAGTGCCAGACGAGGCCGGGAGAGAGCTAAGCTAAGATGGGCTGCCTGTGAGTAGCTATCCACACCCACTGCCAAAAAAAATGGCTGAGTATCCAGTGCGGGGGGACTTGCTCTCTCTCTGCAGTTGGGGGACAAGTAGGAGATGCCACCATGGTTGAGGTTCTCAGACAGGACAGGGAAGGGGAACACGCAAGCTCCATTTCCTACCTGCCCTCTTCTCTGAATGCCACTCCCAACCCCACAATTTGTGGGCAACACAAAACAAAGGCTTAGGGACACAGGTTATAGAAGTTGGCCGTGTAGAAGACAATTCTTTATAGAGTCTGATCAGGTCCTCTGGCTTCTGCATGTCTGATCTAACCAAAGTTTTTCCTGTGGATTGGCTAGTCTGATCTCGGCCTCCTCTGGCAACTGAGAGATATGGCAAAAACCAAAACGAAATGAAACCAAACCAAACCGAATGCACCCCACCAAACTTGCTGTCTTCCACAGAGCTACTGTGAAGCTCCACTGATTTTTATCTGGCACACAGTGGGGCTCCATAAATTCTCACCTTGCTTCTCTGTGAGCCTGTCAATAGCAAAAGGAAGCTGGGGTGGGGTGTCTCCGAATTAGGGGATTTGATTTGTGATGGCCTTGCCCTTGCCTAGCTTCTCGCTCAGTGTCTGGTATTTGAGTGGTCACTCAGCAAGACTTTTAGAAACAAATGAATGCTGCTGCCTAGAATCTAGGAAGTGCATAATAGTGCTGCTATTATCACCATTGTTATTAGAACAGTGCCTGCCTCAAAGCAGGCATCCAGCCACCATTTGCTGGATACACGTATGGATACACTCCCACCCATTCTAACCTTGAACTGATTTTCCAGACCAGAGCCAGAGGCAGCTAGTAAACAGGATCACCTGGTTGGAACTGCTCCCCCAGACTTCTCACCACAAAGGTGGGTGTGTGGCTGGGGCGAGGGAGCCATTCTGCCCTGCCCCAGGAGCCCTGGGGTGGGGGATTTAGGAAAGGGCAGGCATTAAGGCCTGTCAGCCTGTCCTTGCACATGGCTGCTCCTTGCTGCAATAAAGGGGGGTTAGGAATGTGAACTTGTGGCTGAAATGGGGGGATTAAGTTTGTGGCAACCTCAACTGAACTTGCAACGTGGTGAAACATGGGGAAAAAGAACAACAGAGCTAATTAGACGAGCTGAGCTGTCAGAGTGCCGCTGAATGGCTCAGCGCCAACAAACAAAAGGAACGGGTTGGCAATCAGCAGGAT
The DNA here is from genome assembly GCA_004026545.1 of Mormoops blainvillei. Taxonomy (NCBI): domain Eukaryota; kingdom Metazoa; phylum Chordata; class Mammalia; order Chiroptera; family Mormoopidae; genus Mormoops; species Mormoops blainvillei. Next base: position 366,547 of record PVJD01000519.1, on the reverse strand, counting down.
CGATGGAGAAGACTGCTTCATTAGGGATGATAAAACAGACAGAGCGGGAGAGGGGCGGGGCGGGGAGGGGGGCAGAGAGCAGGGGAGGCAGGGGAGGGAGAGAAAGGCACGACAGGCCCGGGGACAGTCAGTCACCCCCACCAGTACAGACCCACCCAGAGTCACACACGTCTGATTGGCATGGACAAAGCCAGAAACAAAATTATACTCACAGACAACCATCCAGAGACATGCAGAGGCCTCGAGATGCCAACATGTACATAGTCTCACAAATACACACTCAGGAGGCACACACGAGAGGTGAAGACACATGCGCCAATCGCACACACGCACACACACACACACACGGCCGCAGAACTACAGTTAGAGCCACACCAAGGCAGACACACAGAGACAAAATGGTTTAATTAAGCCCGAATCACAAGATGATGCAGACAACTGGCCTGTCATATTTCAGCGATCACATCCGTCTTTCTGGGGTGCTTAGGAAAGGTGGGGGCTAGGGATGAGGGGAGAAACCACATGCACGCACAACAGCGACTGGCTGGCCCCACCAGTGTTAGGATCCCAGCAGTGCCAGGGGAGAAAATGCTAAACAGGGATTTTGAGCTCTGTTCAAGGGGGACTTGAGGGGAAAGTTGGGAAACCAGCCAATTCCCCACCGGATTTAAAACCTGAGAAATCTAAGTCGGCAGGGTTAAATGTGTATTGAATACAAAAGCACTGAGTACATTTGATTTTAATGGTGAGCAAGAAATAATAAATACAGAGCTTATAAAGCGCTTCACATGCAACCGACCACAGCCTGCCTCTCCACTGCACGGCCCAACCCATTCCCCTTAGTCCACCAGACATTGGCAAGGTTTTCTTCTGCTCTTGCCTTTTTCTATTTTTAAAGTGAAAATCTAAACCCTCTAGTAACATGTGAACTCCAGCCACAGGTGCCAGGCTACAAAGCTCCTTCCAGAAAGGCTGAGCGGCTAGCCTCCATGCTCCCGCCACCCTGGGCCAATGGCTGCACTTCTGTCCAGGATGTTTGCAGCTCAGTGACCCAGCAAAGCCCAGTGGGGGGCCTATGGCTGTCGACATGGGAGCTTGTCAGAAGATCCTCTTCGAGGTCCTTGAGGGGTTCTGTAGCCTATGTCTTCCAGGTTCACCCCTAGTGTGCAGTGGTGCCCACTGGACATGTCTGCATGAGTGCACCTGGAGTGAACAGACCCTGGGGCACTGGGGACCACAGTTTCTAGAAAGCACAAACCTTCTAGGATTCCCAAATTAGTCCCATGGTGACCACGCTTGGCAGAAGGTGTTCAGGGTGGCAGAAGTTGAGTACATGTGCCCACTTCATGCCAGGGGCTGTGCTAGGCACTATCCGTATATGACCTCATTACCTTCACCAGGTAGGTGTTGCTAAGCCCATTTTACAGCTGAGGAAACTAAGGCTCAGAGAAAATAAGCATCTTGCCCAAGTCACAGCCAGGAAGTGGTCAAGCTGTGATTCAAACCAGGGCAGGCTTTTCTGACTTCCATGCCCACGAGAACTGGTTCTGCCAGCACCCTGCCTTTTCAGTGCACCATAATTCAAGGGGACCAAGGCAGGTGCAGCCCCGAGTGTGGGGCTAGTTGCCTCCGGCACCAGCGCAGCGGCAGGCTTTTCTCAGGGCAACATTTGCATTCCCATGTCCTTAGTGCCAGAGGATGTGGCTTCCTCTCTACCCCCACATTGCATGAGTCCCCACATTGTCAAGACAACAGAGTCCACAGTCACTGTCTCTAGTACGTGAGTTTTCCCAAGAAGAGCAACCCTGACCTGTCTGCTGCTTTCTAAGAGTCCCTGCCTGCTGTGGGTCCCAGGTCTCTCCTGGGAATTCTGAGCGCTACCTCCTGGATGACTTTGGCTTAAGGAGAGGCTGCTTGGTGAGGAGCGAGGAGAGGCAGTGCAGAGACAGGCCTGGGCTCAAGGGCCGGCTGGCCTGCCCTCTTACCATCTCTGTGGGCTCAGAGGCAAACTGGGGAAACAGCATTGCCTACTAAGGGCTGTTGTAAAAACAAACAATTATGTGAGTGCCTAGCACTGTCTCAGGCACATAAAAAGTGCTCAACGAATGTTAATACTCTTCACCTCTGTGTCCCTGCCAGGGCCTAATACTGCCTTAGGGATTCCACAGGAGCCCCACTGGCTGCTGGTTAGTTTTTCCTCAACTGAAGGCCCCGCCCCGTACTTTATGCTAAGGTCAACTGGGCGGAAATGGAGATGAGGGCCCAGGGAGCCTGGTAGGCTGGAGAGGCCATGTGTTCTCCGGTCTGGTGACTCTCACCTGTAGCTGAGGGACTTGGGCTAGGTCACCAAGCACCAGTTTTCTCTTTTCTAAACTGGGTGGAGACATGCCTATGTCAGAGTGACTGTGAGGTTCGACTACATGCTGTGCCCAATAATGATCTGCTGACTAGACAAACCTTAGGCAAATGGGAGTTATTAAGAAACCACGTCATTCCTTAGAAGTTGAAATATTTAAGAACCTGTTAGGAAGATTAAGAACTGCTACTGTGTGCCAGGCACTGTGGTGGGTGCTTTACAATGTCATCTACAAAAACCCACTGTGAATGAGGGTCTGTGACATAGAGAGAAGTGCGGCTCAGAGAGCTTCAGCACTTGCCCAAAGTCACACAGCTTTGGTACTGAAGTCTAGCTGTCTATGCCCCAAATCGATGCTGCTAATGACTGGATGGAAATTCTCACCGAATCACAGAAGGTTTGGTCCAGAAGGGGCTGCCTATCCCCAAACTGGTTTCTTTGTGCTGTGTGTGCCTTTCTCCCAATGACAATGAGTGGAAACACTCCAGCCCATTGACAGCTGTGCCAATCACTGTCTGAATGGGTAATAGGATAGATCCATCCTGACTACCACAGGTGAAGGCATCTGAACCCCCAGCCTCCACCCTGCCCCTCTAATTCCCACACACGGCAGGTGAAGGAAGGAAAGAAGTACCCTGGAACTTTCCTACATCCACACAGAGAGCAGCCACCCAGCCAATGCTGGGTATGTGCACCAAAGATCAAAAGCAGACACATTTCAGCCTGGCCACCTGGGCCCCATGGCCTCCATACTTTTCACAAGATGGATTTGGACACATGCACTGGAGAGGGCGGGAGGGGGTTGGGACGCCCACTATGGGGGAAAACCTGATCACAACCGGGTGGGAATCTGACTCCTTCTGCTTGGCTGTAGGAGCAGTGGCTGCTCTGGACAATAGGCAGAGAGACTCTTCCCTTAGTAAACAGCCCTCATCAAATGGTCCTGGCAAGTTTCCCACTTGAAAGGAACCTGCTCAAGTTATTATGCTTTGGTACAACCAAAGTCTGAGCCTAAAAGGAAAATGACTTCAACGTGGCTGAATTTGGGACCCACACACTGTATTTTTCCACGACATTTCTCTAAAAAACACTGATGGGTCTCCCCTTCTTGCCTAACTCTTCGCCAGGTGTTGGTGGGTTTATCACATGTCGTTACATGGGAAGTCGAGCTCCATGTGAGGCTCACCAGAGGAGCACCTGTCTCCATCTGAGCTGTGCTACATTCTCGGGGTGTAACCTCCGCCCTTGGGAGGGACATCAAATGAATTTCCAAACCCTGATCTGGTGGAACTGAGACCCTTGTTGCCAGACTTTGTGAGAAGAAGCGGTTGGAGCAAGGCTTGGAAACTTGTTGGCTAGAAATATGGCTCAACCTACAAGATCTGCTCCAGTGCAGCACGCACGGCAAACACACCACACAGCAGCCCCCGCGACCTCCAGCTCTGACCTGCAAGTCCCTGAACTGTTTCACGAAAAGGAGAGAAGCCCAGAAAATGCAAGTTTGGGTTCATGCCACGCAGAGAGGGAAGGTGGAAACCCCAATCCCCAGTTTTCTTTTGCAAGGCAGCTGAGTTCAAACTCCCGAGGAGGTTTAGTCAGGCGGGGACAGCGGCCCAGGCAATGTTAGGAGGGAGGGCAGAACCACCAGCTACTCACGGGCCTTGAGCGCTGTATCTTGGGAGGCGGCGGGCGAGTAGGACGGAGTCTTTGTGGCTGTATTAAAGCGAAACTTAAAACATCAGTACACATGGAGGCTGTTTGATGCATCTGCACACATCATTTGCACACATGGCTCAAGAGTAAGCATCCAGTCCTGAAGCTATAGCCTGAGAGCCACCTTTGACACCTCCTGTTCCCCACCTCCACATCAGCTGCTGGGGTCTCTGGGTCCTACACACTCCATTCCTAAGACCCTCCTTTCTGCTAATTTCTTCATTCTAGCCTTACCCCTGCCTGGGTCTCCTCCAGCCGTTCTCCACACAGGCCAAGGGGGATCCTCTAAAGTGCAATATGGCCAGTCACATACCAGCTTGGAGAATTCTGTCACATGCTCCACTCTGCCCACTGTCCTTGCGTGACGGGGCAATAAGGCTCTCGGCTGCCATGCCAAATCCTCCAAGACCTGGCTTCTGCCATGCCCCACATGGACCCTTCCCACTGATGCTTACCAGGGCAGACCCCCAGAGGGCTCTGGGTTCTCATGCCTTGTTTCCTGCCTGCCCTCTGGGTGAGTGAGATGACCTACCCGATCCTGATCTGCCAGGCAAACATTCATTTGTCCTTTAAGACTCTGCCCAGGTCAGGTGCTCCCTGCTATGTGGGACCTACCATGGACAGGAAGTATCTGCCCCATCCCCCATTATCTTTCTTTTTAAAAAATTTTATTGTTTGTTGAGGTGACATTGGGTAATAAAATTATATAGGTTCCAAGTGTGCATGTCTATAATATATTATCTATATACAGCATTGTGTGTTCACTATTCAAAGTCAAGTCTCCTTCTGTCACCGTATATTTGACCCCATTACCTTTTAAATGTTCAAATCCTTGTGCCTTGGAAGAAAATACGTGCTCAATAAATGTTTGATGAACAAATGAAATTTGTACAAAATGCTTGGCTTTTGAAATCAGGACATGAATAAAAAACAGACCCCTTGGCTCTACTCTCAAACCCTTTATCTTGAGAGTTAAGCTTTGTCCTTTCAACAGCCTGCCCATCTGATGCCTTGACCAGTGCAGAAGACGGGTAGGCAGAATCAGGAGAATACAAGCCCGCAAGACTGAGACCTCAGACCTCAGCAAACCCTGTGGGGGCCTCCAGTTGCTTCCTGCCCATTCAACCACATGGTTTACAAAGGAACATCGTTATTCAACAAAATCTAGGCACGCAATGCCCACTTCAGGAGCCAGTGGCCACACATGGCGAGTCTGAATTAAGACATGCTGTAAGGGCAAAACACACACTGGATTTCAGAGGCTTAGTCTGAAGAAAGAATGTGGAATATCTCAGTAATTTTTAATAGTGGTTACATGTTGAAATGAAAGCATTTTGGGTATTTGGGTTAAATATATTAGAATTCCACATGTGACTCGCATGTGTGGCTCCGTGACGTTTCTCTTGGACAGTACTTTAGAGCTTCAGTTGTTTGGAGGGACCCTGCAAAGAACAAACCTACCTCACAACTCATTCTCTGAGCCCGGCTCCTGGAAGGGAGGGGCCGTGTGTCTCAGGCATCCCTGGATTCCTGGTGCCCTGCACAGGGCCTATCAGAGTGGCCTGAGGAGAATCAAGAGCTCGTCTGGACAGATAGACTTCCCAGATGTTGTGCCATTAGTGGGGAATGTGGGCCAATCCATGCTCAGTGAGCCTTCTTAAGTTGGAGGCCATGTGGGGTTGAGGACACCACCCACTGAGCCTCCCAACTTACACAGCTCATCAGGAGGAAAGTGGAGGACAAGGAATGGGGAGCCACCCTCCATGGGTGCGCAGGCCGCTGCCCCTGCCCAGACGCCATTCTCACACATCTGCTACCCATCATCCGCTACCCTGTGTTCAGCCACTCTACTTCTCCAGCTCCATAGCCCTCATTGCTCATCACCTATGACCTGGCCACGTCCCTTCTTGCTGGCAGGGGTGGCAGTGTGGCAGAGTGCTCAGGAGGTGGCCTCTGGAGTCAGTCTCAGACTGAACCTCAGCCCCCTACTTGCCCACTGGGTTCCTACGGGATGGTGATTTTAACCATCCCAGCCTCATTGGTACATGCAGGTAACGGCACTCCCTACCTTGGGGGGCTGTTAGGAAGACGCAGTGAGACGATGTTCACCACGATCTCCCACGATACTGCCAGGAGACATTAGCGACTATCACATGAGCAGGTTTCCCTGCCTCCCAATCCACCTTCCATACTTGCTCCAGAGTGGACTTAAACAAAACAGCACACGCCCTATCATGGCACTTGCCAGCTTAAATCATCTCGGTGGACGGCTGGTGTCTCCCAAGGCATGTTCTGAGAAATACCATTCAGGGGATGCACTGTATGAAGGGAGAGAAGGGGGCTTCCAGCCAGACGAGTCTGGGAAATGCTGGCACTGTCTTTTTCCTTTTGGAGAGTCACAATGACTGTTAGCACAGCAAAGGAAGCCGTTGCAATAAAAAAAAAAAACACCCTAAACAGGCAAACTCTATACCTCCTTTTCTTTCTTTCCTCCTCCTCCTCCTTCTTCTTTTTTTTTTTAACTTTTATTAGTATTTATCTTATGCTGAATTTACTCCTGGGTCACAAGTTCTTGTTTCTTCAGTTTCTCCTGGGATATCTTTTTCTTCTGTGCAACCTCCTCTTCTGGTTTAGGAACAACCTGCTCTTTCAGTGGGATCGTCTCGGTGTGGCAGGGGGAGGTCCTGTATGGGTTAACCCGCCCACGAGCTCTGTTAAGTTCTATGCTGCATCTCGGGGGCTTTGTTTACCTGGATGTATTCAATGACCAGAGAATCTCCACCTAAACCCTTAGGTTCAGCATTATTCTTGGCATTTTTAAGTATGTGCAGCAAAAGTTCAGTGTTCTTTTTGGGCCACCAGCCCTGTGTCCAGCCCCACTGTGTGGCCTGGCACATCTATCAACCCCATCACTATAACCATGGAATGGCCATGCCCTCTTTACAGAAGCAAGGCAGACATTGCTTCTATAAAGTGACATCCTTCAATAACTCAGTGAGTTTTCAGATACACATATCCTGATGGCCTGGGGAGTTTCACAAGTGTTCTTAAAGTGGATATGAAGATTTGAACCTCTTGGTTTGCATAGTTTTGTGGGGTTTCTGGGTCAAGTGAATACTGAACCATTTTCAGAGGTCACCTCAGGCTGCTTTTGGGAAGAGACTCCTTTTTTCATAAAAGTTCTGTTTCCCTAATTTATTTGAACACAGATTCACTTTCCCTGTGACACCCATTAATAACCCCGTGGAAAACGCCACCTGCAGTGTTCAAAGCCCTCCAGATTCTGGGCCCACCCACAAACCCCTGCAATCTTATCTCCAACATAGCCCTCCTGCCACTGTGGCTCCCATGTGCCCGCCAGCCCTGCTCACCCACCTGCTCTCCCAGAATACTCATGCAGTCTTATGCTACCATGCTGGTCCCTCTGCCTGAAACACCCTCCAATTTCCTTATGTCTCATCCTTGGTGCCTCTTATTTGTCCTTTGTTGCCTCAAGCATTGCCTCCCCAGGAGGCCTTCCCTGCCCTTTTCTGCACAGTGTGGGTTAGGTGCATCCCCCCGTCCTGTCCAAGTGTATTCAGAGCACACAGATTGTAATTATTAGCTCACTTGTCTCATTTCTCTATTTTTCCTCAGGTCTAGTACAGTTCTAGGTATGTAATAGGTGATCAGCAAATGATCTTTGTTGAAACTTCCTGGCACATGGAGAAACTCAACAAATATTCTCTAGATTAGTAATCAACTAATCTTCCTTTGATTGTCATTGGGAAGTGCCAACTCTTTTGCAACTGAATTTTTAAATGGTGGGAGGAAAGCATCCCCTTGAGCACGCCCAACCTAGAAGCCAGCAGGGTTGACCCGGGGTGGGGGTGGGGGCAGATTTAAAGACACCAGGGAAAGGTAATAAGGTACAAATGTCTGAAGTGTGACCATGAGGGCCCCACTGTAGGGTGCATGACAGCACTTCCTCAGGACCAGATGGACATGGACACACTGCTGTGCTGATGCTTCTCCTTCCCAAAGGAAAAAGAGTCATTGAGCTGCCAGGCCATACTTCCTAAGTATGGTGGGGTGGGATGACATTTGAGGACACAGGTTGGGGAGAGCTAAGTACTCTGAGGACACTAGGATAGGCCACAGGGGGTGAGTGGTGTGATCTGAGTGGGAAGATGGGGTGAAGAGAAAAGCCAGGGAAGAATCAACTCCATACTCCACTTCCCAGAATGTGGCCTCAGTGCTTGGGAGCTGAATCCGGGGTGAACTGAATGCGGGGACCATAACAGTGTGAGGCGGGGCCCAGGAAGGCCGCTGGGCTGGCCAGGACTCAGTGAGTGTTGTTTGGATGAGTCAGGAGCATTCCCCAAGGGCAGAGATCTGCTCTCCTCTTCTCTGCACCCCAGGGCCTATAGCCCCGGGCCTCTTCCCATGGCCCAAGTGGAAGGAAGCATATATTTCTGTGGACAAGGAAGCAGGTTGGAGAGAGGTCAAGTGACCTGCTCAAGGTCCCCACTTGGCAACGGGGAGCACTGGGAGCAGGTCTCAGGCCTCTTGACTGAATCCAGTGCCCTTCCCACTGTTGGACAAGGAGGCGGCTAAACCAGAAAACCCCTAAAGCAGAAGCAGAGAACAGAGAGGCTGGGGCCCCTTGGCACCGAAATCATGTTTTTGTGATCCTCAGTTCCCTCACTGGATCGAAACACGGCTGCACAAACTACTGCTTTTTAAGTGAGTTCGAAACGGCCGGGCGCTTAGCAATCTGTTGCTAAGAAGAATTCCACTGTATGAGTCATCTGGTCCTTCCTGAGCTTGGCTGTGGTGGGGCTGGGGTTTCCATATCAACACAAGCAGCTGCCCTCCTGAAGGTCATATTTAGTCAGGGTGGTACAATTCCTCCTGTGTACTTCTAAGGAACAGCTATTTCGGCCAGGGCACAGGAACTCAGAAGAAGAAGGCACATTCTTTTTCCTTAATGAATGTATGGTCTAATGGAATTTAACCTACATCACAGAAAAATAGCTTTCTTAGAGTACAGTGAGTATTTGGGCTAAAACACAAGAAATAAACTTTGGGGTAGAAAGACGTGGGTTCACATCTTGGCTCTGTCATTTTATAGCTTAGTTCAATATTGGTTCCGTCACTTGGGTGAGTTATCTGACCTAAGTCTCAGCAGACTTTTAGGTAAAACAGAAATAACTCGTGAGTCACAAGCCCTGGTGTGAGGATGCTACAGGAGTGCAATGCAGCTGTGTGGGGCTCTAGCCCAGCATCCTGATGAGAAAATGGGACCATTCAATCCTCTGGCCTCCCATTGGACCCACAAGTCTTCCCAGAAAAGCCCTGTGGAAGTGAGGACCTTGGTTTTCCAAGGGAGTGCACTGTTAGCACTATTGAAGGAGACTGGATTTTAACAGTAATCTCTTCTATTTATATGATGTGTTTCCCTTTCAAAGCATTTCTACTTCTTCTCTTTCCTTTGGGCCTCACATCCCCTGGTGGAGCAAGTTAGAGAATAATTATGCCCCTGCTACAGAGACAGGGAACGGGAGGTTAAGGGGCTAGTTTGAGGTCACAGTGCTAGTAGCCAGAACTAACATAAGTGGGAATTCTCAGTCCATTGCACTATCCTTGTCAACCCCAACTTCCAAAGTCATCTGGAATCCTTCTGACATGGCTTCTCCAGTCCTTGTCCCTTCTGAAGTTAGCCTCTTTCGTTAGAGATCTGTGCTTAGAGAAAATGCTGGCAAGAGAGAGTGATGGTCATCTTCCCCTTCCTTATTTGAGCATCTCTCTCTGGTGCTTTCCAGAGGCATGTGATTCATTTGTTCATCCATGTAACAAGCAGTGCAGTATGCTGTGCACAGGCACAGGATACACCCATGAACCGCCCTCACAGGGCTCCCGTTCTGACAGAGTGCTGAGCTCTGTGGAGGTACAAAGTAGGGGGTCTCCTATCAGATGGGGCGGTGGGGAATTCAGGAGCCTGGTACAGAGAAACCACAGTGGTGTGACAAGACTAGAGCGAGGGTGAATTGGAAGACAGGGAGGACCTCAGAGTGGCTGGTGGGGGTGGTGGTGTCACATAATATAGAGTCTAAACTGTCTAAGAAGTGTGGATTTTCTCCTCAGCGCAGTGGCGGGGGATGTAGGTGGGAGAGACTGTCACAGCTCTTGATGTCCCTGGGGTAGAAGATGGATGGGAGGAGGATGGGTGAGCTTCTAAGGACAGATAGTCCCCCCACGAGCCATAAAGGCCTGCCCAGGACTCCATGTTGTCACTTCACCACCTCTGGCCAAGTGACTGCTGGAGAATGTGGACACAAGTGTAAGCCTGAAAGTGTGATTGACACGGATGTCCCGGAGAAGGGAGGAACTCTACGGCCTCTGTCTGGCCCTTGGCATTTATATCTGTCAGCTGTGTGGGCCAGGTGAGTATGCTCATTGGATATGAAACCCACATTTATGAGGACAGCATCTGATTTGCAGTTAATTTGTTGATGCAGCAAAACACATCGTTTCCAAAAGGTCAAGGGGGGAAGTCCTGTTGGAATATCAACTTAATTACCTGGGCGGCATGGATGAGCGGGCGCCCTGCACGGGGCTGCTGGGTGGAGAATGCTCCGATGCCAGGAGCTGACTTGGGGCAGAGTGCAGTGTGCAAGGGGTGGGGCAGCCTACACGGTGGGTGGAGCCAAAGCACTTTGCCTTGTTCCTGGTGCCTAACCAGCAACCTTGCTAGCCCAGGGAATCCTCGTGCTGGAATGAGGGTCATCACCCTGTTTCACAGATGAGGTAAGGCAAAGACTTCCCCAGAGTCACATAGAGCAGTAGATGACAGGCCTTTAGAAAAGGATCAAAGTGTTCATCTCGAGGTAACTGCAGGCAGGGCAAGGGTCCTGTGATGTATGTGGAAAGGCACTGGTTGTTTAAGAACCAATGTAGGGATTTATTCAGTCCCCATGGAGGTCACTCCTTGGACCGTCCCCTCCACATCCCTTCGAGATCAGTATTAGCATCCCCATGTCACTGCTGGGAAAGCAGGCTCTGGGAGGGAAGACAGGTGCTACCTACAACCACACAAGTGAAATGTCCAAGTCAGTGGGGTGACAGACCAGACCCCAACCAGGGACTGTGGTACAGGGAGGGAGGTGTAACACAGACACCCGAGGCCACAGGGACCAACCAATTTCACTGAAGGCAAGGACCGTGCACACAAAGTGTGAGGTGGGCAGGCAACCTGCCTAGACAGGCAGCCAAGGTCCCCACAGCTCCCGTTTCTGAGGGATGGAAAAGGTGGGGTATACCCGAGGGAGGCTGGAGGCATAAGAGAGCTGGCCTCAGAGGTTGGCTCCAAAGGGGGCCTCAGATCCTTTGTGTCTGAATGGTGCTCTGAATTGTCCCCTTCCCATCAGACTCCGGTCTAGCTCACACAGAAGAGGCCCTGGTAACACGATGGGGGGGCGGGGAATAGATGCTGGGGATTTCTCTGTCCCACGGACGGGCCCCAACCAGATACACTGTCAGGAATGAGGAGGGTGAAAAAGAAAATTCACAATTAAACTCTGTCACTGTTTAACAAGGAAAGAGTTCACCTGGTTAATTTTCCTGGCTAGTAGCCACATCAATGCTCTGACCTGTGCATGAAACGGCCCTGGCTGGGAGAGGAAGACAAAGCTTTCTGTGGTTTTACAAAGGGCCTCTGGGCCGAGAGCAAGGCTCCTCTAACTCCTCGGGACTGGAAAGCCGCTATTATGCAAGGTATGGAAATAAAAGAGGGCTTCTTTTGATATGCCTCCAAAAAGGAGTGTATTGAAGCCGTATTTATGTGGAGTGTCTCCTTTGAAATGCCCAACTAGCTCTCTCGGGCACAGCTCTTGCCTGTCCCAACTCCTGTCATTATCTCCAATCCTCTTCGTCCACCTTCAACAGAGCTGATCCTGCTTGTTGGGGAGGATCAAATGCTTGCCTCTGCTTCCGTTTCAGCAAGGACAGTCGGGGAAGAGCGGGAACTGGTGTCCCACAGCACTTGCTGTGTGCTGACAGCACTGGGGGCAGGGCTCTGGGCCCCCAGAGGGGACCCAGGGATCATCGGGCCCCGAAGCATCTGCAAAGGTAACTCAAAGCTCCAGGCTATTATCTGGAGGGATGCTCCTTGCACGACGCTGCACAGGATGGACTCGTTAGATGATGGCTGAGGAAGAGGTTTATATCCCGCCCACACGGGGCGAGAAGGAGGTGCTTCTTCACAGGAAAGGGAGGTTGGAACGGGCCCTCGTCTTGGAGCACCCTTGACAGGGCTGGGTGTTACTCCAAATACCCCAGTCAGTCCTCAAACTCTGGAGAGAGGCTCTACCATGACCCTCCTTCTACAGATGGGGAGACTGAAGCCTCTCACCCAGATTCGTACAACACAGTTAGGAAGCCAGTGGGGGTGGCCTTCGGTCTCCAGTTATTAAGAGTCCAAGGGGAGGGGTCAACGTGCCCTGCAACTTGCTGTCCTGAGGCACCGTCTGTGAGGGGGTGTTCAGGGTGGAGGTAGCTCTCAAAGAAAAGCCGCAGCACCCGCCCTCGGGTCTGTAAGCCAGCCTCTTTGATGAGGGCGTACTGAGGGTTCTGTTGAGTCCACAAGTCACCTCGAGAGGCCATTCTCTCGGGCTGGGCTCGGCACTTTCTCTGCAGTGAGTGCTGAGCTGAAGGATGGCGCAGCCTGGTCCTGAAGAGCAGTGCATTCCTCCCGATGTTGACAGGAGTAGTATTTTGTAGTGGTGCTGGTTAATTTGTAGTGGCATTTGTGGTTTGAAGCCTTGTCAAGATCCCTGATTACTTCCCGTGCAAGGAGCTCAGCTGACGGGGAAGTTCACATGCTGAACAAAAGCAGCGAGGCAGCTGTGAGGGAAGGCTGCAGGGGGCTGGGTGACCCCAGCTGCTTGGGGGACAGAGGCAGGGGAGGGAGGAGGGCCAGCAGTAGGGTGGGGGAGGGAAGTCTTTTGTTTTTAGTCAGGTGCAGCTGCTGGGTCTGAATAGGTGGCATCCCACTGGTGGCCTGAGGTCCGGCACCAGATGCGGCTAGTGGCTGGACAGGGGCAGGGAGCTTTGCTGTCACATGCCATTCTCTGCCCAGACAAGAGAAAGAGGAGGGTGTGTGTTGCCGCCACCTACACCAGGGCAATCATCTGGGATGCCATCAAAGGTGCTTGGGTGACATTCCCAGGAGGTGAGAGATAAGAGGAGGGGCTTCCAGATGTTGAGAGAGATGATCCCCCTCTTGATACCAGCAGGGGCTACTATTTTCTGGCACTTGCTAGGTACCAGGCCCTGTGCTAGGAGCATGCCAGGTCTCTAATGATCTCAAAAACCCAGCAGAGGAGGTACAATCCCCATTTGGCAGATGAAAAACTGAGGCTGACTTGCCCAGGCTCACAGCTCACAGGTGGCAGAGCCTGGATCCAAGCCCAGGTATGTCTGATCCCAAAGAAGCCCACACTTGTTCCATCAGGCCCAACAACACAAACAGCAGAAGGAAGATGCTGAAACCTATTGCCTCGAGATGGAGGGTGCTCCCTCTTCCTGGGGAGCTCTCCCCCAGTATCCTGTGAACTTTTTGTCCACTCTGATCACACAGAAAGGTTTGTCTTTGCAGCTGCCTGCATTTCAGCAGGCCCGTATCCTGACTCGGTGAGGGTTTGCTCAGTGCATTTAAGGGCCAGGGCCAGCTCAGCAAAACCAAGGCTAATTTATCATCTTCGGAATGATGTCCACCCCAACCATTACGGCACTAGGAAATTAAAGTAAGGATCTTCCCCTGATTTTGCAGTTGTGCAGACAGGATCACACAGCCACCTCTGGAAAGGGAGTCCAGGGATTACGACAGGCTTCACGTTGCTCTCTCTGCCACCAGGGTCCCGGGGGCCACCTGCATCCTGGGGTGCTGGTTATGGCCCTGTAGATAGTCCTTGGCAGGCAGGCCACTTAAGATCCAGCCTCTGCTCCACTAGACCCATGTCCCGCCCTATCACAAGCGGCCGCTTCATTCTGGTCCTACAAAGACCCTGCCCTGCCTCTCAAGTGCCACTGCCCTGCACAACACACGCGCTTGTCCTGGGTGTCCTTCCTGCACTTGTCTACCTGATGGACCCTGCTCTGCCCTCAAACCTCTGTCCCTTCCCTGGAAGCCAGTCCTTCTCTTCCTGGCTCGATAAAGCCGGGCTTCTTTCTTCTGTCTCTACCCTAATATTATGGGCTCCTTGATGGTGGCACTGTATCTACTTCACATCTGGATCCTTGGCTCTGAGCACAAGGTCAGCACTTGGTAAGTGCAAAGTAAATACTGGCCCAAGACTATGGAACTAGAATCAAATTATCAGCAGGGCCATCACCCAGCATTTGGCTGATCCAGGCCAACTAGTCATTGTCCCTATCACTCGAGTCGCTCTGTCCACAAGGATGGCAACTTTTCTGGCATGCTTTGATTGTGAGAAACCTCCAACCTAGAGGTGTTCTGGTCTAACGGTTGAGCCCCAGGGCCATCCCAAAAAGCAAGACTTTTTGAGTGGAATGCAAAAGTGGGAAGCAACAGGAAGCTTAGATGTGAAATATCCCAAAATTTCCCCAGTGTGTCTGTTAAAGAAAGACAGTCAGGTTCAGTAGACAGAGGGTTTTTTTTTTTTCTTCCCTTGGAACAAATGGATGGAGAACCTGGTTTTAAAATTCCTGGACCCTGGAATACATTTCTATCTGTGTCAAAGTCTACCCTCCACCGCCTCAGCAGAGTTTAAAATCCTAGCTAATAGGTTAACAACTGTTTTTCTTCAGCTTCAAATGAAGAATATCAGAAGGTTGGGGGAATATGCAGCTCTCCAATTTGTACGGACTGCACACAGCTCCCTGCAATGTGTGTTTGACAGGACTGACATTTTGTACCGCTGTGAGATGGGAAAACGTGTGACATTTTTATTCATGGTGGCGTACGCCCTTGTAATGATCAGCTCTGGTCGATGTGCTTACCGCAGCAGCCCCGGAGCCCTCGGAGAACAAACAGGAACCCAAGGTGCCAGCAGTTCGACTGCCTTATTAAACACCGCCAGGATCCTAACGAAGACCAACTGCTGGAAAATCTCACTGTCAAATCCTCAAGGACATTGTCAGTGCACAGCTAACTGCATATATTTTTCATTTAAAATACTGAAATCCAGCATTGTGCCATTACAACAGAGGGGAGGGGCGCCCACTCCAACGGCCATTCTGTCAGCTGCCTCTTCAGAGCTCCAGATGTTACAGCCAGATGCCCAGTGGGGTTCAGAGCTCAGAAAGGGGTGGCCGAGACAGGAACTGACTCTCTGAAAATGCAGCCTTGCCTTCAGGGTGAAAGGCTGAAAGTTACAGGGCTCTGGTAAGAGTCACTTGGAAAGTCAACCAACTGGTTCCCTGCTGAAGCCAAAGCAAATCTGCATAATTAGAAAATCTGCCCCCCCAACCTCCCCCAGCCAGCCATCTTTCTGTAGGTACAACCCATTACATCCTGCAACTTGGTGCTAATCAGCCTTCTGCTTGGCGGCAGACCTTAAGACATCTGTAGGAACACACGGCCACAGTGAGTTTCACACCTTGGCAAGAAAGCTGCTTGTCAGGGTGCCCACCTGCAATCTCACCACTTGCCTCAACTCAAAGGCCTCAAGGTCAGTGGGCAGGAGGACCCGCTTCCCTTCAGCGGTCATTTCTAATGCTGATGCACATGGATGGATGGAAGCCAATCACTTGGCAGGCCCTCAGAGCTTTTTGTGGTTGTTATGCTAGGTGATTTGGTTATGGCTGCATATACTAACATACTAATATATTTATCTTATAAATATGTATTTATACAGAGCCTCTATTTCCATACTCCAGCCCTGGTGCACCAAGATACACTCTGCTATTTATTTACGGGGTCCTTGGCATAACAGGCTGAACGACGCCTGCGTGTGGTTCTTGCAGGTTTGCAACAAACTGTAAGTGGTTGGCCAGACAACTGGATATTCTCCATCCATCACGAGCAGAGGCTTGAATTTCAAGAAGCTGCCCATAAAGTTGGTTTTGCATAATACTGTACATCATCCTTGGCAGAATTGACCCAGGATGCTATATAGCTGGCAACCTGGAGACTAGAGGCCATCACATTCCACACCCTGGGATGGGGGTGAGGAGTGGAATAGGTTCTGGGTACCCTGGTTATAGAACCCAGAGAAAGAAGAGACTGGCAGACAACCCTGGGGCAAAAGCAGGGTAGTAAGGGTGAAGGTTGCTGTATCCAATTTCCAAGCTGGCCATTCTGTCCCTCAACAGAGCCCTTCACCCTGCACTGCAGAGAGAGGTGGCCACCAGCCCTGTGCACCCCAGCAGACACTCCCTTCCTCACAGGCTGCACCTCAGATCTCATGAGAGCATGCTGGCTGAGGGAAGAGACATGCAGCCCATGTCTAACCTCCTGCCATTCAGAGTGAACTTCCAGAGCTCCCACGGACGGCAACCAGTACATTACTGAGTTCTGTCCGACCGGCCTCCGGGATCTCTCTCCAGTTTTCCCCTCCTCTTCACCCCCACAAGCAGCGTCTGAGGTCAGGTTCCCACTAGCTCCTGCCTGAACATTAGCAGCATCATTAGCGGTTTTCCCGCCTCACCTGGTGGTGGCCCCAGAGAATGTGTTCCCAAATGCCATTCCCTCAAAAATCATCCCTCACTGGCTCCGCGACACCCACAAGATGTTTCCAGCTCCCTCCAGGCCTCACCATTGCCCACCTCCACAGTTCAGCTCCTGGATCTCACCAGCTGCCTCCCGGCTTCTTGCTTCTCCACGCTAGTCTGAAGAGACAGACTGTCCTATACTTTACACACCATTCTCTTAACCTGGAATGCCCTGCTTCTCTGGCTCTACCTAGACAACTCATCTTTCAAGATTCAGCAGTAATGTGACCTCCTCTGAGAAGCCCGCCCTGGTTCCCTCAGACATCCTTAGGGCTCCTCTCTAGCCAATACATTTACGTCCATTAGCCTTTCTCTTTCCATATGATTTGTTAACTGTCTCTCCCAGACAACGAGTGCCATGAAGGCAGGATCACATCTCATTCTTCTGTGACCCTAAGGCCTTGGTCAGGGCCTGGTATCTGACATGCCTCATTATATGTTGAATGAGTGAAGGAAGGAGTTAACGAGGGCATAAAAGAATAACTCAGAGTTCTGCCTGGCTAAAAACTCCAAGACTTCAGGATTTTTAATCACCAAGATAGGAGAGTGGCAGGGGTAGAATTCTTAGTTGGTCTCAAGGTTTGGGCAATGGAAGGTGTTTGGTAGACAGCCCTGGGGCAAAAGCTTCCCTCTCTCCCTCCCAGTCTCTGTGAAGAACAGTCCCCTGCTCAGCACACCTGGAAAGTCACTGTCTCATGGCCTTCTACTGACTACTACATTCTGCCTGGCTTCTCAGAACACCACCTTGCTGAGGCTGGATATGTTGCCCCTTTGGAAGTATCCACTGCCATCCTCTCCAGGAAGTGCAAACAGCCATCCACCTAGAAGGGGTTTGGGACTGGGGCATCCCTGGGAGGGCCAGGAGGTTGCTGTCACCAAGGAGTCATGTGGCTGATGGGCAGCAGCATCACAGAAACTCAGTTTAAAGTGCTTGTGGGCAATGTTAATCCCCATCATACTCTGCATTTTAAGTGGGATGTAATCAACGGTCCCTTAGGGTAAGTCTCTTTTATATATTCTCTTTTCATACTTTTACTACATTTAAAAATCCTATGCAGTATAAACAAAATGGGATACAATATTCTGGGAGACACGGAACTAAGCAGACTGACGATAAAACTAACCTGGTAAAAACAATGACCTAAGTTAGGGCCACAGTCAGTGTAATCTCAGATCAAGTGTGCAGGAGGTTGGCAGGCAGCCTTTGCTGTCAAGGGGCTGCTGTCACCACCCAGTTGTCCCAGGGCAGGAGAGCTGGGGGCCAGGTAGAAGCAGCTGGGGCTTTGAATCTGAATCCATCTTACCAAGGGGAAGGGGGAGTTTAGGCGAAGCCCTTGACTCTACAGAAAAGTGGGGCAGTCAGAGTCCCAGCTGCATCAGTCTCGGGAAGATACTGTGAGAAATTGCAAACCCTACTGGGTACACTGCTCAGCACCCAGCAGGCATTCAGAAGGGCGGCATGGATAGTGCTGTCACCCTCTGCCCCTGTCCTGTGTTAAGCAATCCCGGGCTCTGTTAGGTTTATTCTGGGGAGAAAGCAGTCTCAAATCCAGGCAGCAGCCATGGGCCTTAGCCAGGAGTGAGGCAGAAGCAAAACCATGTGACCTTGACCTCCACAACCATCCTAAGCCACACTGCTGGATGTGAAGCAGGTCCCCAAACACTGGCAGCCACAACCAGATGCCTCAGGAACCAGGCAGGGCTGATGAAGACAGCTTGACGAGAGAGGTGGAGTGAGGGGAGAGCCCAGGCTCTGGTATCAGACGGACCTGGTTTGGAATTCTTGTTCTGCCACTTAATGTGTGACTTTGAGCAAGTTGCTTAACCTCTCTGAGCATCAGCTTTCTGAAATATAGTAACTGCCTTGATTGTACAGGGTTGTGGAGAAGATTAAGTGAGATAATGCTTATAGAGGAGCCTGGCTCACACACAGTAGGTCCACCATCTGACCAACCCAATCCATCTGACCTCTCCTTATCCTGCCATCTCTCAGTCCTTATCATCCCTTCCCCTGGGCAGGGCCAGGTTAATAATTTACCTAATGCAGAGAAACGCTTAGGGATTGATGGGGCACAACGTGATAGACAGCTCCTGGCACAGCAGTCCTGTGGCCACAGGGTGAGGACTCCCTGCACAGCTAACGACACCGACCTGACTCTCCCAGAGGAGCTTGCATGCGGGATATAATTTATGTTCAACACTTTATGTTTTATTTCCCCTTCCCTGCTGTGATAAACTCGCCACCTTTGGCACACAGAATACTAATCTGGGAAAATCCCTCCTCTGGTCTCATTGAATCAGATTTCCTGCTCTTGTCCTGCTGGGCTCACTATCTCCCTGGCGGAGAGCTGGACTCCAAGCTGTTGCAGCACAGACCTTAAAAGAAAGGCTGTTTTTAGGCTCTGGTCAGTCCTCTGGCAAAGAGACCCCACCATCACACTGCTGAGCGTAGACAGGCTCGGAGGACACAGGAGGTCTGTCACTCACGGACAGCACCACATGCATGGGTTCCAAAACGAGGGCAGCCCTGCGGAGCACAGCCACCCTCTGTGGGTTTCTCCTGCTCTGTGGCCTCACTGGCTGCTCCTGGCACGAGGAGTGTTCGGAGCTGCTTTCACCCCATTCCACAATTAGCCCTTTCATGAGCTCACTCCCTCACCGCTTAGTCATCCCCAAATTCTCACTGGTCAACCGATCTGTGCCGGGCCCTGTGAGGGTGCTAAGGTCACAGAGATGAGGCTGATGCTCTTCCTGTCAGTGGTAGTGGGTCAGGCATAGGGACAGTGCTGGTCCAGAGCAGGGAGGGCTTGTGGGAGGATGGGAGCTTAAGGCGGGCCCTGGGAGGTGAAGGGATTTTGTCAGGTGGAACAGGAGAGCAAGGACGCTCCTGGCTGTGGAGACAGCAGGAGCCGTTTGTCTCTGGGTTCCGCTGGCATTCGGCACATGTCTGGCCTGGAGCAGGAGCCCAAGAAGAGCAGTGACATTGTGTTGGGGACTGGAGAAGAGGAAGGGACTCTGTCCATGGTGGGACACTTAGCAGAGTCTTGTGGGGTGACAAGAGCTGCCCAGAAGAGGAGGATGGCAAGTATGTCCAGCCCAGAAGACCCAGCTGTGGGCAGGGAGGCTTGCGCAGCTGGGACTTCTGGCAGGACCTGAAGGCTGGGTAAGTTCTCCTGGCCACCAGGCACGTCCATGACCAGGGGAGGGAATCCTGGGGAGGGACCCACATTCTGGAGGGCTGAAGGGTCTGCCTATCTCAGTACTTGCTGATATTTTTTTATGCCCTCTGTGCCTCACAGACCAATGGAGGAGAGTGACACATGACCCAGGGAACATGAACAACATCACTGATGCACTGCTGGAACTGGGGTGAGACAGGTTTGGGGAAGGCCAAGGACAGACGAAGACACTGAAATGAGGGAAGCTCGTGAAACAGGATGGGTGAAGAGCGGATTTCAGGAGCTGCTAGAACAAAGTCGGTGCTTAGAAAGGACAGGTGTGGCTGAGCTCCCCACAGGAGTTCAGAGTCCCGGGAGCAGGTCAGAGCCTGGAAGCATCCTGCCTAAGGGAAGGAGGGCCACTAACAGCTCCCAGCGCACAGCGCAGCTCAGACCCCAGCCCTGCCAGACTCCATGCTCCACCTCTCCGCTGGACTCCAGCTGGCCAGCTCAACTTCCAGCTACACATTCCTCTGTGTATTTCAGTAGGGTCTTTCTGGAGACTATACCTTGAGCCAAAGGAATGATTTAAAAGGCAAGTATTCTCTATTGTAACCAGTGGAGAAAGCAGTGGGGACTGTGTGGGTCAGGTACAGGGAATTCTGGGGCTTTAACAAGAAATCAGCTGTCTCCCCATCCTAAAACAGGTGAGGGCTTTGGCCATTCTCGGTCTCTCAGATTCAGAACCTTCACCAGGTATCTGAGACAAAGCCTGAAGAAGGATGCTCTCGCCGTCCTAGGAAAATGAGCTCTCCACCTAGTCCCTGATGCCGGTGAAGAGAGAGGGTGTTACTTAAACATTGTATTTATTCTGCACTCCTCTCCAGTCAGGTGGCAGTGATGAGGTGATGGGCACCTCCAGGGCAAGCTGGTGGGGAATCGCTCCATGGACCAAACTGGAGGCAGAGTTTATAATAAACGGAAAGGAGGCTTGGAGACGCCCCACCCAAGCATGATCACTCAGCACAGATCTGGGCCTTTCAAACCACCAGATGAATTCCATCTGTCAGGGTTAAGTTAAACCACTACTGTGGGACTGTGGGCTCCCTTAAGTCAGAGCCCATGTCATTGTCACCCCTGTCTTCACAGGCATGGCACAGAGTAGGCACCAGTGATTGCTGAACAAGTGACCTAGGTTCTTGGCTCTTTCTCCACTCCTGGGCTCTGGATTATGGCTGACCTCCCAATTTCCATTCCCAGAAGCTGTCACAGGCAACAGTGCCTATCACCATAACGTGCAACCCCGGCCCTGACCTTCCTGCCATGCCCTGACCTGTCATTGCTCTTTGTTCCCCTCTCTATCTGGTGTCCTGGCTGGTCTCTGACCTTGATTCTCTGCCACGCATACGCTCTTGGTTTCAAGATTCCCACAGCTCTGGGTGTAAAACTCTCTCTGCCATTGGACAAGAGGACAAGAGGCTAGGCCGTCTCCTCTCTGGCCTCTGTTTACATGTGTCACTTTGATCTGTCTGTCCTTTTTTTGATAACAGCTCCCTGATTTTCTTTCCAGGAACTACCCTTCCTTCATCTCTGAGGTATGTGTCTCAGGGAGGGCCCTGCCCACGGCACAGGGAAGACTCTGGGTCACAATATTGGGTTCTAAGGTAGGTGTATAATCAAAGTTGGTTCACTGAGTGAATCCCATGTTTTGTGTGGAAGTCACTAGCCAAGTGACACTCACTTTCCTGCTGGTCTTACACCTGGAAGGATATGGTCTGAAGCTGCTGCAGCCACCCTGCCATCAGGAAGGGAAAGCCTACCTGAGAATGGCACCAGTAGAGGAGGCAAAGCCAAGAAATGTAGCAAAAAAACTGGGCCTGATTGACATGATTTGATACCTAGATCAAGCCACACGTGATGCTAGAGTGAGCCAACAATTTCCAACAATTTCTCTTTTGGGTTTTATGTCTCTTGCAACCCAAAGTAACCTAACTAATATAGATCCCCAGTATAGGTCCTGCGTCTGGTCTTCGGAGCTGGACTAGCTCCTGATACCCCAAAACTGACTACTACACATGCTGGGTTTTTATCTTGCAGTCTACTCCCTCACACACACCAGGAAAGCACCCAGTATGCCTCTGGCACCTAATGGTGGGTTTGGTGTGGAGTCTACACCAGGTGCAGGATACCAGCTGCTTGTCTTGGTGTCAGCAGAGGCCCAGAAAAATTAAGGGAGGCCCCAGATGTGGAAGAAAGCAGGAACAAGGCCTTAGCTGTGGTCCGGCACCCTGGGATCCTGGGCCACCCACCCAGGTTGCTGCACTGGCCTCAGCACTACCAAACCAGCAGGGAACTGCCATGGTCTCGGCGCCGACCTGGAGCACAAACCCAAGCGCTAGTAATAAACAACATGGCTTTGAATCCTGACTGTTGCTTCTGAGCCAGAAACCCTGGTTAAATCTCCATCCTCTCTGAGCCTGTCTCCGCCCCTGCGAGAGAAGCTAATGCCTGAAGCCCAGGAGGGTGGCTGAAAGGATTAAGTGGGCTAACCTGTTGGACTCGCCTAGCATGGTTCCTGGAATTGGGACACAGACCCATTTCTCTAGGTCTCGGTGCTGTATCTGGCACATGCAGGGCAATTCATCCTCATGCCCCTCCCAAAACTGCTCTTAGACCATCCGGATGCCTAGCACAGCACAGATGCTCAAACTGTTGTTAAACTGCTCAAGACCTGGAAGGAGGGGGCTGACCTTGGCTCCTGGTCCTTCTACAGCCATGCTTAACTTGTGCTGAATGGAGATCAGGTGGCGCAGTTCGAAAGCAAACTGCTATTTTGAACCTGGGTTTTCATTTGGCTGCTGACACTTCTCAGCCCTTCCACAGAACATCAGAAGTTCTGCCCTCAGTGCTGAGCCCTCTGTGATGAGAAGAATGCAGTAGTCCCTGCTTATCTGCGGGGTGTACATTCCAAGACGCTCCGTGGATGCCTGAAACTGCAGACATTACCAAATCCTACATATACTATGTTTTTTCCTGTGTAGACATACCTATGATAAAGTTTAATTTATAAATTAGGCACAGTAAGAGAGTAATGACAACTAACAATAAAACAGAACAATTATAACAATATACGTATTAAAAGTTACCTGACTTTGGGGCCATTATTAAGTAAAATAAGGGTTACTTGAATACAAACCGTGTGATATTGTGACAGTCTATCTAATAACTTAGATGGCTACTAAGTGACCAAGGGGACACAGGCAGTGTATACAATGTGGATACACTGGACAAAGGGATGATTCATTTCCCAGGTAGAATGGTGTGAGAGTCCATTGTGCTACTAAGAAAGGGATGCAATTTAAAACTTGATTGTTTACTTCAGGAATTTTCTATTTAATGTTTTTGGACTGGAAGCGATCATAGGTAACCGAAACCCTGGGTAAAGGCGGGGTACCTACTGTACCATCTGAGAAAGCAACACTGAATGCTTAAACAGAAACCTCCAGAATTTTCAACTCAACCCTCACGAATTTCTAGAATCTGATTTCTCTTTTTCGATTGGCAAGTTTTTCCTCTGAAATTGAAGATGCCTGCTCAGAAGAACAAACCCTGGTCTTGTTAATCTTCCAGCAGAAAGCTGTTTCCGGGCTAGCCTGGGCTGTGAAAAAGCGAGGCCACATGGAAAGACAGGCCCAGGCAGTCACCCTTGCCAGACAGACCTGCTGTGAGGGACCATGCTGCGAGGGACCATGCTGATTTTGGTAGTGGCAGTGAACGAGTCAAAACCACACTGGAAAGCCACTGGCCAGGACTGAAGGCAGAGCTGCCTATGGTCACCTGTAGCTGACACAAGAGCTGATCCAAGCAGGAGGGGCTTGAGGGAATGGAGCAGGGAAATTCCCACAGTAGTGCAAAATACGACAGTAGGAAAGGGGTGACGGAAAAGGAGAATATGGTCTGGTGGGAACAAGGGATGACGGAGCAGGGTGCAGAGCTCTGCCTTGTGGGCTGTGAAAGCATGGTGATGGGTTAGGCCATGCAAATGACTGGCCTGCAGACCACATGGCTCACCTGCTCACACTCATGCCTGGTGCACCAACCTGCCTCATGGCCCCTTCTGCTCACTGTCTGGGTCAGACTCAGGCACCACCATCTGCTCTTTTTCCAGGGCATCTCCTGGATGTACCGTCAGCACCTCTTCCTCTCTGCTTGATGGTGCCAGCCCTCCGGGGTTTGGGTGTTAACTTTCCCACCAAGAGCTGTGGAGAGACAGTCAGCTACCAGTGTGTGCATGCAGGAGGGCTGCCACTGGCGAGGGTGGGGTGTTTGAGAGCCACGGTGATGGTTAAGCACTGGCTGGTTGGGAGGCTACACTGGCAGGTGACTGGCAGCTGGCTCCACTTCTCCCCACCTTCTCCACTGGAGAAAGGGCCTGATACTGAGGGTCTGTGTGGATGATATCTCACTCAACCCTTATAATGACCTGTGACATGGGTATTATTATCCACACTCTAAAGATGAGGAAACTGAATTCACTGAGGTGGGGTAACCCACTGAAGGTCACCAGCTAGTTAGTGAAAGAGCTGAAATTTCAGTACAGAGCTGCCTGATTATATGATCAGTGCTTTGTCCTCTCTACCTACTGCCTCCACCAATCTGCTTCTCAGCAGTTACACATTTGGGGTATGGGGGCTGTGTTTGCTTGCTCTTTCTGTGAATGGTGTGTGTGTGTGTGTGTGTGTGTGTGTGTGTGTGTGTACACGTGTGAAATTTTTTGGCTGCACTGTTTAAAAGCAAGGTTTAGACACCATGGTATGTTACCCCTAAAACACTTTAGTGTGTAACTCCTAGGAATAAAGATAAACTCATAACAACCATGATGTTAACAATACTTCTGTCATATCCCCTACATCCCAGTCTATCTTCCGATCTTCCAGTTTTCCCAAGAATGTCCTTAAAACTTAAAAAAAAAAAAGTCCAAATTATTTTCATGCTTTGCATTGGTCATGTAGCTTACCAGTAGTCCCTTTTACAGTTAAAAGTCCTGGCTTTATCTGATATAATTCAAGGGATGCCAGGCCTTTCCTTCCCTTGAATGCCCTCTCCTCAGCTCCCCTCTTCCCTAGGTAACCCATCCTGGGAACAGGGCGGGGGGGTGCCCCAGTCCTCCATGACCCTTTCCCTGCACCTCCTTTCCTGGGGCATATATGTCTAGACCTTAGGAGCTCATAAAAACACAACATAAAATGAGACAGGATCTAAATTCCTATAATACAAAGCCATTTGGAAACAAAACCCTTATTTATGGAAAGATATTCGGAAGTAGTTTTTGGCCATTCATGGAATATTCATTCTTCTTCAAATGAACAGAACTATAAGCATAGCAACTAAAATAAACCCCACAAAACCGCTGATCACAAGTACTTAAACAATAATTGATCATTAATCAATTAAAAAATCCACACCAATGTATAAAACCCCGGTATGTTTACTGACTACTAAGCCCTGCAGTGAACTTTCCAGAGGCTCCTGTTCTCATGGGAGATGACAAGCACTAAAGCAATAATGATGAGGCTGTGGGAGACGTGGTATACGTGCCACGACGGGGCACCCAACTCCTCCCAGGGGAGTGAGGAGGATTTACAACACAAACAGGCTACCCTGAGGGTGGAGAGGCAGATCATGAAGGGCCTCATGGGCCACCGCCCAAGGGTGAGGATGGAATCTCTAGGGGAGGCTAGGAGCAGGGTGGTGACATGGACACTCGTGCATGTTGCAAGTGGATCCCACAAGGCCATGTGGGGAGTGCAGTGGGAGGCCAGTTAGGAGACTCTGGAACAGCCCAGGTGAGTAAGAATGGGCCGAACCAAAGCTGTGACAGAGGTGATGGAGAGGACAGGTGAGCAGTGTCCAGGGGTCAGAAGGGAGAGGTTCTGAGCTGGGAGGAGGAGCGTTGACCCAGGCTCCTAGATGGAGCTCACTGGGGTGGGAGAAAGAAGGAGGGGTGAGTTTGGCAAAGGGTGTATGTTCAGACTGCATGCCTCTGGCCTGAGGTGTCCGAGGTGTCTGGGAGGCAACGGCTGAACTGAAGGGAACTGAGCATGACTTCCAAGATCAACGGGGCAGCAGGGACTTCTCAGGGCACTCAGAGCCTCCTCAGCATTCGCTGGCTAGCCAGCTTTTTCAGCCCAGTGTGGGACTGGCACTACCTGACCTGGCTCGTGCTCTCTAGGGCTCTCCAGGTGCAGAGACAAGCCGCACACCACATTCCAGGAGCTGCTAGTAGGGAAGTCTCCAAACCACTGAGTCCCCGGTCTCTGGTACTACTGGGTTTGGGCTTTGGTTCGACTGGCTTTTCAAACTTGACATTAAAGAGGTTTAGAAGCCTTTGCTCAACTAGGAGAATAGAGGAACCCACTTTTCAGAATCTGTCAAACTGAAGGCAGGCAATTACTTTGTCTGCAGGATCAATCAATTGGGGGAACCCCACCAAGGCGCCCTGGGGGTAGGTCTGCCATGATGTTCTCAAGGAAGTCCCATCCTCCCACCTGCTGGAAGGCCCAGCCCCGGGCCAAGGCCCACAGCCAGCCCAGTTCCCCTAGCTGAGAAGCAGAGGTGCTGCTGGCTATGGAGTGTGAATTAGCTACTAACTCAAGCAATGTCTCCCGAGCCTGCTTCCTTACCAGCTGAGGGTAAAGAGTCAATACAATGAGCAGAGACGCGGAAGCCCCTAGTGGTCCCTCCATCTTACTCAGTGGAGGGGGCAGGGCAGTTTCCAGCGGGGTGCCCAGGCCCTGTGATGGAGGACACTGCTTCCTCATTCCTCCTACAGCCCCAGAAAGGAGGGACCGCCCGCCTCCATCCCAGGAGAGGAAAGCCTGGGAAATCTCTGGCTTCTCTCTGTGCCCACTCACTCCTGCCCAGAAGAGGAGGAGGAGGGGTCCTTCCCTGGAGGAGTTCCTTGGGACAAAGTAAGCCTGCCCCAGTGTGCTGGGGGAGGTCCCTGAGAGGACGTCATTGCCAGGTGACCAGAGAACTGGACCTGGGCCATTGGAGCCTCCTCAAGCCCCACCCCCTCATCCCCCCAAAATGTGCACTCTCCCTGCCATTCCCGCAGTGGGAGTCATTTTCAAGGACGTGGTCTGAAGAGACCATCTGGGTGGTATATGCGACCAATCCCCGTCAGGGCCTCTACATACACTGTTAGGAGTCTGGGGGCGGGTACAGAGACCTGCTCTTCTCATGGATGTCCAGGACAGGCCTCCTAAGTTCCTTTGCTTGCTAACCCTGACACCTACCAGTCTGGAGAGGCCTCCTTCTTCTTTGCTCTCTCCCTG
The DNA here is from genome assembly GCA_004026545.1 of Mormoops blainvillei. NCBI lineage: Eukaryota > Metazoa > Chordata > Mammalia > Chiroptera > Mormoopidae > Mormoops > Mormoops blainvillei. The sequence continues at coordinate 339,269 of PVJD01000519.1, read as the reverse complement.
CCCTCTGTTACAAGGCCAGTATGTGAACCAAGGGTGCACCCTTCTAGCTCCCACTTGGGCGGTGCCTGCAACTGTCCGCTTCTCCTGGTGGAGTAGCTCAGACTTTTTAATTCTGAGGGGAAGTTTGAACAAGCCCATTTTGTCTCAAGTCTAAAGTAGTACACCCCTTTCAGCAAAGAAGCTGGCATTTTTTATCTTGTTTGACTGTCTCCTGGGTCTTGTTTGGTGATTCTGAACTTGACAGGTGGAAAAAAGAGTTATTCAAAGCCTTTCTAAACCTAACCATTTTCCAAGATAGGAATAAGCATTCTCAAGTTACTTGTGATTTTGAACTCTTTAAAGAAACCAGCCATGATAAGGGTTCAGAGGCTAACTAAAAATCCACCTTTTCCACTCTTGTCTAGAACCATCAGTGTGGTCCACCACCAGCTCTGAGTAGTGTTATGTGTGTCTGCTTTAGAAAACAAATGAACTGTTCAGTTTGTTGACCAAATATTTTTTAAGTACAGGGTCCAACTTGGGACCTAGGTGCTGGGGGTGAAGAGGTTGCCTCTGTGGGGTCCCCGGAGTGCCCTGCGGTCACCGCTCTCGCTCTGGGTTGAGACTGTCCATTTGCTGGTCTGTCTCCCTCTTTCTGCCCCACAGGACTTAGTTTTTGTTTTTGTTTTTTTTTAAATATATGGTAGGCCTCAATACACGGGTGGATAGAGGCAGAATTCAATGGAGGAATGTCACAGCCTTGAAGGAGGAAGCTCCAGTGAGGCAGAGCGACGCAAGCAAGCACCTTCTCTCTTCCAGCAGAGGCTCCCTCTCGCCGCCCCCAACAGAGCTGCTGTGTGAGGGCCCCTGCTACTCTGCCTAAAGTCTCCACTGAGTGCCCCTGGCTAGCTACACGGGCACTGGCTCTGTGAGGTGAAGGGACTGACGTAACAATCTCAACAGTCTCTGTCCTCACGGATGGCTAAGTGTCCTTAAAGAAGAAAGCCCACGGAAATGCCAACTCAAGGTAGGAGTCTTTCTGAGGTTAGCATGCACTGTCTGGCTGGTTCGAATGATTTGCTGAGACACAATAGCTTTACCAGACACATCAAAGAGCTGCAGTCTCTGTTTGGTGGGGAGCTGCAGTCAGACTGTCCTGGTTTCTGTGCTGGTGATGTGGCCCTGGGCAGGTCCCCTCAGATCCCTGAGCTCTAACTCTGTGACCATAAATTGCAGCTAAGGATCCCTTCCTCAAAGGGCTGTGGCAGAGATGACACAAGTTTCCAGAAGGAGAATGTATACTGTTGGGGCTCCATGAGTAGTTTAGGTGATACATGGGTGGACAATTAAACAGATACTTTTTGATATGCCTTAGAAAAAACTTGAACTAGTATATCAACCGTATGATCCTGCCAATGCCATTGCTTAAGATGAGGCTAAAGTTGGTACAGATGTTAGGTCTCAGTCTGTCTAAAGGAAAACATCAAATCAAAAAGTAGTACAGATAGTAGAAGAGTGTGGCAAAATTTTTGAAATGGAACTCAAAAGACTGTTCTTTGAGAAGAATGTGATGTCCCTAAAACTCGTGCCTGCCAGTAGTAGGTGCTCTTGAGACGCAGCCTGTTCAGGTCCAGGGCCTGTCCAACCGGGCACCTGGGGAAGGACAGAAGGACAATCTAGCTGGCGGCAAAGCTGGAAAGAGTGAAAAGAAAGGGCCTGAGGTTTCCTAGCCCATCCCCCCAGCAGCTAATCCGCCAGCTAATGAAGAAGCAGCGGCACCAGTGAGCTAGCGGGCAATTCACTCACAGCAAACTGATTAGGAATGTTCAACCAACAGCAGACTGTAGACCTTTCCAGAGAAAATAAATAGAGTGTAGACTGTATGCAAATGTGTTTGTCACTTTGACAGCACGTCTCAATTAAGGCATCGCGCGGCTGTGGGTAGGCTCTGCGGCTGCAGCTGTAAGGGAAAGCCCGCTGCATGGCTGATACTCGGGGCTTGACCTTAATCCGTATGCATGCATTAAAAAACCCTGCCTTCCTGTACACTTGCATAATGCTGGCAGCCACGTGAGGGAAGTGACAAACGGGAAAAAAAGCCACTTTCATCCTCTCCAGTTTACAGACCTGTGAAGGCACAGACAGCTCTTATTTCAACAGAGTTTGGGGTGGCTTTTTTAATTGTTTATCCCCCACCCGCACACACGCACTCTTATTCTGCATTTAGCTGGGAATGACATTAAAGCATCTCCACTTCTTGCTGAAATGGAAAGAAGGTCTTTCTCCATTTCAAATAGGGCCTCCTTTTTTGTGTTTCGAAAATGGAATGTTTAACACCATGAAGTCCCTCTCCCCCGCCCCCTCTTTCTCTGTAATGGGCTCCAAACTCCAGCGAGGGGCCCTTTTCATGGGAAGGTTCGTGTGTGCAGGAATGAGGACAAAGGAAGGCAGGAAGCTGGCTCTGGAATGCCGCGCTGGTGACCACGGGGGCTGGGCTTTCAGCAAACCCAGCCAGGGAACTGGGACACAGGTTTCTCCAACAGGGCCTGAGCCACGAGGAGGCAGCTCTTCAGGGGTGCAAACGCCAACGCGGTTTGAAGACAATCATTAAGCAAATGAGCACTGCTCCATGGATGTTTCTTTCTTATGCTATATTTCAATTTTTATGACACCTCTTTTAAGTGTAAAATCAGAAAAGGGGGGATGAACCTCTCCAAGTTTAAGATGTATGAATGTATAATCTAAAAATATTGATTACTGGGGAAGATTCTTATGTTTTAACAAACTCACACCTTAAAGTCATAACCCACAGCAACAATTCCATTGGTTCTCTTCATTTCTAAATAGCTCTATGCCTGGTACATAGTAGACAGTTGATAAATGTCTGTTAAAAACGAAATTTTTAGGTGTATGCTTCTGGCTCCTTTATGTGAAAAAATAGTAATCTCATTTAAAATAAAATCATAAAGACTATTTCAATCATACTTCATTTAATAAATGGCTAAAGAATCAGGTGATTTCAGAATAAATACCCTTGCAAATTCTTATTACAGTCATATCTTGCTAACAAAGCCATTTCTTATAAACCAAGAAATTAGGACTTTTGTTAATCAAAAGAGTCAATTCAAGAGAAGTAGGGGAGAGTATACAATCTTTTCAACCAAAAATATAATCACCAATAAAAAATGGGTAAAAAAAATTCAGTTTCTATAGAGAGTACAATGTTTTACTTAAGAGAAAAAAAAATCAAACAAGTAGACAATTTTTCAAATGCTCAGGTCGTCGAAATAGTTGGTTAAAGAATCGGATCTCTAGAACTGTAGTGTGGGTGTTTACTCGGAGAAGCACGACTCCCAGTATTGATTTTCAGGAAGTACATTAATAAAGAACTCCTAATTGATTTTTTTTAAGACTTCGCTTGTTGCCTTTTATTTGAAGGTGCAAAGAAGGGCCTGGGATGCTAAAGTGTTCTAATGAGATGCTTAGCTAACAGAGGCACCTTAAACAGAGTGCCTTGGGGTGGGGGAAGCAGCAGCTGCATTTAATGACTTCATTCAGGAGTTCAGCTAGTTTATGACCAGAGCCATGCTGCCTCCTCAATATCTTTGAAAATCCACATCCAAAACATGTTTGCACCAAATAAACAATCCAAAGATGTGTAAACTCCATGGAGTTATTTTGCCAAAGAGAGCTGAAATGAAAAAAGCAACGGCTTCATGTGCCACGGCTTCTGCTGAAAAGCAAACGAAACCCAGACCAGTTAAAGGGCCAGGGCACATACCTGTCCGAAGTGGACTGTGATTGGCCTTCGGTCTTCTCGGAGCTTAGGGTCCTTAGCCTCCACCAGTGGGGATGGCGCAGTCTTCGGTAGCTGCTCTTCCAAAGTGGGGGCACAACCATTCTCGGCGATGTCCTGCGGGGAAAAGCCAGCCAGGGGTTGGTGTCAGGGTCTTGGCACCTGTCATGAATTTAAGGTGCTCCCTCCAACCCCAAAGCTAAGCGCCAGGCCATGGAACTCCCTCTGGGACATTTACAGCCTATCCTCCTGCTAGAGATGAAGGGGCTAGAAGGATAACGTGACTGTTTGACTCTTAAGGACTAGAGAAACCTAAACCATACACATTAAATGACAAAGACAACATAATAATTCACAATACTGGGGAGAAAAAACCCTTTCATCTTTCTACTTTACAGGGCTATTTTCATTTTTACATATTCACGTGGCCACATGCAGATATTTAAAAATTACTTGCAATCACAGCTCGTGCATAATTTTACATTCTATTTTTCCCTACTATATTATAAGCATCTCCATGGTGTTGCATAGTCATTACAATTATTTTAATGGATGCATAATATTTCATTAAATGGCTATACAATAATTTAATAAACCATTCTACTACTATCAAGCATTCAGGTTGTTACTTTTCCCCCTAAACACCACAGTGGTAAACACTGCAATTTTTCTTCCTTTTGAATTATTTCTTTAATGGAAATCCTTAGGAACGAAATTACTAGGTCAAAATATATAACCATTTTTAAGGCTTTTTATTCATTCAACCAACTTGCTTTCTAATTTACACTATTACCAGCAACGGGTGCATTAAGTTTCACAGTACTCATTAGCCTTATCATTTAAAAAATGTATTGCTAATTTAAGAGGTGAAAAATGAGACCTTATTGTTGTTTTAATTTGCATTACTTTGATTATTTGAGACTGTGGCCACCTCTTCCACATTTCCTTACCGGTGACACATCACTGTTTGTGAAAACGATGTGTTCGTGCTCCCTCTTTCTTAGCCCTAATCTTTCTGTCAGAGAACTGAAGAGACTAAAGTCTGAGTTAGGATTCTATGACCTGGGGAAAATTTAGGGTGCCAAGGTCATATTTTTAAATTCAGAAATTTATATTTAATTTGTGCTTCTGATGAATGAAGTCAAATTCTGAGGAAAGGAAAAGCCCCAATGTGCACAAGGCAGGTAATGGCCCCTCTGGCTAGCGCGGGAGTAGGCTAGACACATGGCTCTTCGGGGTATGTGGGTGGTGCGCACTTGTGCATTGAGGACCACATGCTATATCCGAGTCATGAAATTGCTTAAATCTTCATTGAAGCAAGGCAGAGAATATATACACAAGTAAAATGCATTTAAATCATTATTTTTTCACCAAGTAAAAATAACTCATAGAAATAATAAACACAATTTTCAATTCTTTTAATTGCAAAAACTAATATACATTTTGATTAACAAAACACACACCTTTAGCACTCATTAAATTTCGCATATAAGGACTTAACCATTGGTTACTCTTAACTTCTCAGTGAAATGGAGAATGGTGGCACATGGAGGAAAGTCGGACCTTACTGAATAATAATGCGTTAAGGATGAAACATATGTAATATCTGTGGGTTTCAGTCTCCTCATCTGTAAAATGGAGATATGGTAGCTATGAGGTATAAAGGGTAATGTAAAATAAAAGTGTCTAGAGCATTAATAATGGACTGTATGTGGTACTCAATAAACTTCAGGAATTTCTCTGTGTGTGGGTGTATGCTAAGTCAACCCCACGCACCCAGCTGCAGACTCTGTATTGCTTGGTAACAACACAGGGGGATGAGGGCCTCTTGGTTTTGTAGGCAGGACTTATATCAAGTGGTCCACAAGTCTTGGTTTGGCTGAGGCTCAGTGATGAGAGAGGTTGCTGAGAGCCAATTGGAAATGGCTCTTTTGGAAAGGGGCTGCCCTAAGGTGCTCAGGTCAAGTGGAACAAAGGGAGAGAGGGGCCCCCTCTGTGCCAGAAAGTAACAAGGGGTTAAAGGGGCATTTTGGATCCAGTGGGGTTACTTAGAGGACAGGCACAAGAGGGTGAGTAAAGCCAAACAGTAAAAAGAAATTACTTTTGCACACGAAAAATATTGCACGTGTGTGTGAGTGATTGGCTGAAAAAAAGAAAGGAAAAGAAATGGAGCAGTAAGGTAACATGGTAAGGAAATACTGATGGTGATGAAAACTATATGATGATAGTGATTCAAAAAAAGGTATGTGGTAGTTTTGGGGGAAATGTCTTAGTTTAAGCTTATAGGTAAAAACACCATTTTCTAGTTTTGTTTTTTACCACCTACCAGCTGTCTGATCTTTGCAATTCACTCAACCTCTCTGCAACCTATTTCTTATTTTTACAATGGGGAGACCACCTCCTGCTTGGGAAACTTCAAAGCCACTGGGACAATGGGTTAAATGAGACGAGATGTGAGGAAGCTTTGAAAAATGTTACAATACTGTGCAAACTGCATGCTAGATCCTTATTCCTGCAAAAGGGGAAGCACGTCATCTAAAAAAGAGCTGCCCTGTGGTAAGCGCCTCCTCCTGGCAGGCACTTTTCCAGCCCCTTGACCTTCACTATCATGCTTAGTTCCCTCAACAACCAAGAGGTAATAGGAATATCATGCTTTTATAGGTGAGGAAACAGGGCTCAGAGAGGGCCACTTCCCCAAGGCTACACAGCTAGAAAGTGGAAGGACCCAGAGCTATGTGATTTCTGGCATTTAAACCCTATCGACCTTAACAATAGCACCAGTGAAGGTTTTCTGAGTTCAGGAAGCGCTCAGCAAGTCATCAGCTGTGATCTTCTAAGAAACCCTTCTTTTTACGTGACCCTATGCTGCCATGCCTTATGATATTTGGGCACTTATCTTCTTATCCCTATAGGCTGAATTCCCTGGGGTTTGGGTTTTCTGCCCCAGAGCCTTGAACATAGTACATGCTCTCCAATAAATCTATGTAAAGTTGAGTTGCACATTTGAAAGGCAAATGTGTCCAATATACAAATGTGCTTGTGTGTCAAAAAAGTGGTGCAAAATATTAATTTTATTTAGTTAGAAGACCCAAAGGTGCGAAAGACTTCTTGCAAAGTCCCAAGGCTATACTGCCCACGGCTATATCCCCACCAATTTATTAACTTCTATGCTATTTCTCCCACCTGGGGAAGGACAACTTCTTCCTCCCTGGAGAACTGAGTGTGCGAGGAGCCCCAGTCAAGAAGGAAATAGGGTCAGTTCACATCCTTTACTGTATCTGTTAGCAGAGGTCTTACAGAGTTGAGATCCGATAACAGTTAAGTCTTGGTATCCATGAGTAAAGAAATTGTGGGCTAAGAACTGACTGAGAAGCTGCCAGTATGGGCATGGGAAAAAGGCAGTCACAGACCCTTCTTGGGGGAATACAAATTTGCAATTTATATCAAAACCCTCAGAGATGCATGTCCTTTGGCCAATTAATTTCATTTCCAGAAATCTATCCTGATGAAATAATTCCTGCAACGTTTTATCTATGAAGACATTTGCCTAGAAAAAATTGGAACTTAATTGTCTAACAATGGGATTGATTAAGTAACGTATCTGTGTCCCTTGGATAAAATTTTATGTACCTATTTAAATAATGGCATGTGGAAGAAAGTTAGTGGTCTGGGAAATGTTTAGCATATAGTAGGTGAAAAATGTAGGTTACAAAATGAGATAATTTTGTTTGTCTGATTTGTTGAATTTTCCTCAATGAACCTGTTTTTGTTTACAAGTGGAAAAAAATACTGAGCGTCACAATGTCATTTTAAAAAACGAAAACCAAGAAGCTGACAGGAGGGATAAATCTATTCCTTCCAAAGGGTCACACAGAAGGAAGACACTAGACAGAGCTGCAGACCAGAGGCCACCACTGGGTGGCACAGCTCTTCCCAGGGGCCCTGTGGCTCTGTTCAGAGCACTGGACTCCTACAAGTTCCCATCCCTCAGTAAAGCAAAGGGGTCAGAAAATAATTCAGCTCCTATCCCTTCCCTAAAAATTTGCCGGATCAAAAATCATGACTGAGATCTATCTAATCTCTACCTGTTTGTGGAGAAGACAGGGACAGCATTTGGTTAAGTCCTTGGACAGAGCTCCCATGAGAAGCCAGGAAGCAGGAACCCAGAGGAGGAAGGGGGCTCTCAGTGGCCTTTGGTAGGAGCAGGGTGGGGGCTGGACATGAAAGAAGCTGAGGATATGACTTCACGAGGCAGAGATGTGAGTAGAGTGCCCCCAGCCCAGAGGAGCTAGGAAGCACAGCCTGATTAAGGAGAGGTGGATGATGGCTGGCCATTCCAAGGAGGTAGAAAGTAAGAAATGTTTTAACCAGGGGAGTAACTGGCCAGAGCTGTGTTCTACAAAGACTTCTCTGGTGGCTGTGTGGATGGTCAAAAGGGAGGTGGTCTCATGCCGAACATGTTCTCTGGGTATGTGCACATGGGGTTTGGGCACACTGGCTGCTCCAGGTGTGGGATGTAAGAAAATGGACAGGATAGAAACTCTAACTTACTAAGTGACTAATAAGTGTTGCTGTTTAAACCCATTACTTCTTCTAATCTTAGAACAATCCTGTAAAAAATCTCTATTTCTCCTAGTTTACGGATGAGAAGAACTAAGTTCAGAGAGGTCAAGTAACTTACCCAAGGTCACACAGTATCCTATACAACCAGTACAGAATCTAGCTCGTTTGCCTCAGACGCCCAAATACCATACCACGGTGTTGGGGGTTACCATGGGTGTGGGTCGGAGGCCTTACCATCTCTGACTCAGTTTGCTGGTTTTCATTTTCAGATTTGGGCAGTGCCCTTCTTTTTCAGTCTATTACACCTCAGCAAATGTAAATTAAAGCACGAATACTGGTATCAAAATAGGATCCAAAGTTGGAATGTCTGCGATTGAGTCTACAGTGTATTTTACATGTCTGGAGACTGGGAGCTGTGTGTTCAGGTGTGAAAATCTCTCTCCAACAAGAAGCTACCTAGATGTCCTTGCCCCACACGGGCTTACTTATTCCCTGCAACACACTAGGGGACATCTGGCCAGAGACTCAAGCCCTCGCTAACCCAACAACAACTTTGCTCCTTTTAATCACAGAAACCAAATCAACAAGCTCAATGAATCTTTTAACAATCAAAGATTTAGAAATTTTAAAAGGGGCTGTGAAATGGGCCCATTTGATGAAATCAGTTTGATACTGAAGAAAAAAGATAATTTTTCAGGGATTTCCCACTAGGTCAAAAAAAAAGAAGAAAAAAAACCCATCCTTAATTGAGTGTCTTAATACTCCCTGCAGGCGAGGAGGAGCATGTGTATGGCCATAGCTCTCAGAACGGGGCATTCTGCTACTGGCCTTGCACGGTGCTGTGGCTGGACGCGGTCTGCTGACAATCGCCAGCCCACCAGGTGGCCTCCTCTGCAGGCCAGGTCTGGCAGGAGATGCTCAGGAGGAGAGCGTTCCACTCTATCTTTAGAAAGCAATGCCCCCATGGCATCTTTGCCATTTCTCTTCTTCCTAATTTTGAGCAAGTTAGACTTCAAATGAGGCCAACCTGTAGAAGAACCTGACTACCTTGCTCCATTTATCCAGAGAAATATGTTACCCATCCTTCTTTTTTTGTTGTTGGGCTGAAGCAGAGCAGGTATGGAATAAAGCCACACTGTAGTATCTATGACAATTATTTGCCAGTGGTCACACGGATACCCTGAAAGCTCCTGCTTCAGATGCTTTGCAAATCGGCAGCACAAATGAACAAGGGGTGGAGAAGGGGCCCTGCTCAGTCATATTAGAGATGGACCCTCCACACACCATGGTGACCTCCCCATAGGTCGGCCCCACATTTTCTATTTGCAATTCAAACCCAAGGCGAGGGCACGGAGGGCAAGATTGGGTTCTTGATTATATCTGTGAGGTCACCATTGCTATGCAGCTAGAGGAGGCCAGGTGGCAACCCAGTACATTTGAAAATTGGATCTTTGTTGGGAACTGCCTCAATTTCAGAGCAGAAATGAAACTTGAGATGTCTGTATTAGATGTATCGGGGGAGCCACATAGATATGTTGCCATATAAAGGGGAGGGGCAGAGGAGAGGGGGACAAGAAAGCCAAGGAAATATTTCCTACTGCAGTGAGAGAGGTCAGATGAAGCTAAATCCTACATTAGCTCAAGAAAGGATGCTGGGAGGTCTGCAGAAGACCAAGTCCTGTCTGCACGGAACAATGCTAGAGTTTCAATTACAAAAGAGCTCCTCCAAGCACAACTGCAAAGTATCAGGTCTGGAGAGATCTGTAAGACTGAAGGGGGGAAAGTGAAAATTGAAAAGGGTGCACTAATGGGTCTGTCAACAGTCCGATGGTGACAAGCCACGTTTCTGTAAAATGCCTTCACCATTTGTGTCACCTGAAATATACTGACAGTCTCTATTGAACATTATCTCCTGAAGTTATTCTTGAAAAGACTGGCAGGGGGAAGGAGAGAAGGGGAGGAAAAAAAATCTGTCTTAGATACTATCAAGGAAAGATAGGACAGGGAGATGGTATGGAAGGAGGGCGATCTGGATTGTTTAAATGAACCTTTGAACAACAACATCAAAAACCCTGAGCATAATCAGTTATTTGCAGAAATGTTACGTATCACAAAAAGGGGATTTTCTTAATGCTCACATGTATGAGGAGGAAGGCAATGCCCTGCAGAGAGCATATCTGGCCAGTGAGGCACATCTGTCCTCTGCTGGAGGAGGGACCCCTTTCTTTGCTCACTTCAAGTAATATTCTAATACCAGCCAGAGCCTGGGATCTAGTCATTAGGAGAGAAATCTGGTGAGAGAATTCTCCCCACCCTGCCACTCCATTTTATACCTGCAATCCAATTCAGTTACATGCAACTTGGGTAGGAGATAAAAAGGTATATTTAGGTACTTAAGAATTCCACCTGCCAGTCTCTGGCAGGGTGCAGCAGACCACAGTTAAGGTCTCTCTGGATTTACATTACAAGATTTTTATTTCAGGGCTTGAATTTCAGCTGCTAAAAATTCACTCTCAGCTGAAACTAAGAAATTAAATGCTTAGTCAGAGCAAATTATTTTGCAATTAAAAGAAAGGAATCGATTCCTTTGACCATTTCAAGTTAATTAGAGGTCCTTTCTGACTTCAAAAAATTAAAACTACTTTCAATTTCTAAAAAACTGCCGAGATAGACAAGGGCCCTTATTAGAGTGGCACATTTGTAGTGTGTGGGATAATGAAGGAAACGATTCCAAACATCTTTTGGCAAACAAAACACTTGTTTCGGGAAGGCAGTACGAAATACTGCAGGGGTCAGAGCAGAGATGCTGGATGTAGATGGATCTGGAATCTAATCCTGGCTGGGCCAGGCTCACGCAGTGTAACCCATGGGCAGATGACTTCACATTTGAACTGTGGTATCCTTACACATGAAATGGGAATAATACCTTGCAGGGTGGTCCTAAGGATTAAACATAAAAGCTCCTAGCCTGGACCATCCTTAGTGCTTAATAGGGTGGCAGCAAGTAGTAATGATGACAACATTCATAATAATATGAAAATGCCCTTTCTGTTATATTAACCTCCCCATACAAGTCTAGAGAATCAGGTAAGAGGACTCTCAGTCAAGATGTAGCCTGTATGATTTTGTACAATTTTAGCGATGGTCCAAGAAGACAATCAGAGCCTCTCCTTGCCCTGCAAAAGCCTCAAACATGCACTGCGGGGCTCCTCTGGGTTAAAACCACCACTGTGTGGAAAGCCTGCAGTGTCCTCCTGAAACCCACCCTTTGCGCCCGGTGTCTGTGCGCTGGCTACATGCATGACAGAACCATGGCAGGCAGTTCTCTGGAGATGCTCTGGGTTTTGGTTACAGCCAGACCCAGGTGGGCTGTAGGAGGGACTCGTGCCAAGATGGGGAGACCGAACCAATTTCTACAGACCTGGGTGCACGCTGGGACTGCTGGGGTGGGCGAGGGACAGACCGACAGTGGTAATTCTGAACTTGCTTGCCTTTGTGGGTTTAAGCCACAGTCTTAATGTTATTTGAAGATAGTTTTTTTTTGGTCTGTGAATATTTATAACAGTGTGAAAACTCCCGGACAGCTGGTAATGCATTTTGAAGTGTGCTAACCACACTGTATCAAAAAGCCCTCTATTGATCACATCATACTTTTTTGTGGCCACGCATTTCATACATGGTACTTATACATTTTGAATAAGAACTTCAAGTACCTTTTGCTTCAAGCGGTTTTTCACCTCTTTTATTCCCATTTTTGCATGATCTTTTGCCTGCATGAAAAATTAATTTAAGTTAAGATTCCTTTTCTGTTTCCAGCAGGGACTATGCTTGATTTCAGTCCGTTATGAATCACCTTCTCTGATTACTATAAAAAAAAAGGGAAAAATGGCATCATCAAGTCGAAAACATAATGACTATGAAAACAAATACAATGTTAAAAGGTTAAAAAAATTCTCTTAAAGAGGCTACAGAGATTTTGTTTTCTGCATTTTGATGGCACAGGTCCTGCCCACCCCCCCACCCCCCTTCCGAAGCACTTCTTCTGCTTTCTATAATTATTTATCTCAGCAGCCTGGTGACAGCAACCAGTAAGAGCTGAGCAGCAGCTTTTCTGGCTGCAAGATTCAGAATATCTATTACACGTAACCAGGGCAGAGCTTCAGGACCAATTTTCTGGTCAGGCTGAATGGCCTGAATGGACACATCACTGGGTTTCTCCGGTGCCATTTCTTAAATCTCATTTCAGCAGACACCCTGGCTTTTATTCTCTGTCATTTTAGACCTGTGTGGTTCTGTCGGCAGCCACCTACCCCATTACAGTAACTACAATTTAAGCAAAGAAAGGACTAACAAAATTAAAAATGGGAATAAAACAAAACCACCCCAGTTAAGTGGCCCAGAGTCAAACCAGTAAGCAAGAGAAATCATGAGAAACAAATACTTGAGGCTTGTAAAAGATGAAGCATCGGGAACTGATGTGTTCTATTTTCACTCTGCTGTGTGCACGAGTTTCACAAACAATGCATTTTCCTGGAAGGGCAGTGATGAGAGATGATGAAGAATTTGGAACAAAAATTAGGCGGTATCTCCCACCATAAACGCTCTTCAGTAACCTGTAAAGGAGTTGCTTTATTTTGGCATAATAATGGGGATACACAGGAAAGGTTTGCTAGAACAGCTGAGAGACCACGCCTCCAGGTCTCAGGGATGTGGGTATGGGGTGGCCAGTATTTTAGCCACCCAGCCTACATTTGAAAAGCTAAAACCCGTGGTCTCCCATTTCTCTCTTGTGGCAACTGTAGGCAGAAACCCTTTAAATTAAAAATGTCACTGACCTGGTCATAAAATATCAACATTGGGTAATTCTAAGAGCACTGAGAGCTTTAGGAAATAGCACAGCAGCCCGTGAGTCATCTCTGTACGTAGGATCAGATATGTTTGAGTCTTGTCATGCTAAAGAACAGAGCTGTTTGGATCCTAAGACCGAGACCAGTACTTACAAACTTATAGACAGTCTTCATGGCCGGGTTTGCTTTCGTTTTCACAGTATTCAGAATTGCTCCACTCCCTTTCTATAATAAAAATGTCAATTAGCAATTTGGACTGAAGATACAGTAGGCCAACACCAACAAAGACCTCTTCTTTTAGATCAAGTTAAGCAACGCTTCAAGGGTGTATAATTTAATTAGAGAAATAGGCCTGGATGGTAACTGGTCCCAGGCAATTAGTTATGGCCATGACAGAATCACTGTGGGTACTGGGGGCAGGGTGGTTGGAGATGGGGATGATGATAATGAGCTGAGGGGGACTCTAGGCTCAGTGCTTTGCTTGGCACCTGTTTGGCACCTGTCCACTGGCCAGAAGGAAAGCTCATCATAGGCTCTCTGAGGCAAGGATTTCCCCACAGTAATCTTTGGCTTCTCAAGACAGTCTAGTTACTGTGGACAGCATTAAGGTACATTTCATAACAATGGACTCTATGGCTAATACCAAGCGGGGACAGAAAACTGAGGGCCTGATTAGCCAGGATTATCTGGCTGCTCTGGAAACAGGCTACCCTCAGCCACGAACCTTCCTTTGCTCACCCTGTGTTATTTTCTAATCACTCTGATAGGCTGCCTTCCTTAATATCTATATCTTGAGAAAGGAAAAGAACAGCCATACATGTTAATCACAGCTTTTGTACAGATCTGACACGCTAATTTCTTGGTTGTTTCTCTAGAAGAAAGAGCAGGGGAAGAAGAGGAGGGGAAGGAGAGAAGGGAAGGATTTCCCAAGCACATAGGAGGCAATGAATGGGTATGGAATGCACAGGCCCAGGCACTGTGAGGGCTCACTGAGGGGATGCCCTGTGCCAGGCTCTGAGGGTACTGAACACAGGACGGCTGGTCTCTACCTTCAAAGACCTCAGTCTGGGGGCACACCAGGGTAAGTAACTACAACCTAAGGTGATGAGAGCAGTGTGCACAGGAGTGTGGAGGCGACTCATCATTTGGAAGGTCGGAGAAGGCTTTGGGGGATGAAGCATTTGGCCTGGTCCATGAAGGATGAGTAGGAGTTCATGTGGGGGACAGGAAGGATAAGAACAACCTCGGGATGGGAAATAGCACATACGAAAGTGCAGGAGCTGACAAGCCACGGTGTGTCTGTGAGAAATGAGCAGTCAGTGTGTCACGGGAGGGGTGGCAAGCAGGGCTGAGAGGCCAGAGGGGGGTCAGCTCACGAAGGGCCAGGATCAGGCACCTACACCTAGGGTTTTAATCAGATGCATCATGCAATCAGATCTGCAGTGCTTTCGAAAGATAATTCCAACTGACTTGAGCAGAGAGAGAGGCTGGATCCAGTGGATATTTGAAAGAATAAGATATAATAATGTAGTTATTGGGGCTAACTTTTAGCACCAATTTTTAGTGACTGTCCATATTAGAAATTTTGAGCTTTAATTAAAAACATTACAATTTAACCTAGAAAGCATTCTATGTTGCAGGACAATATGAAATTTTCACCTACTCATTTATTCCATACTGCTTTCCAAAATTACTCAGTATTCAATTTCAATGGTCCTTTGGAACAGTAAACTCTCTTTATCAATCAATCAACAAGTCCTTATTGCTTGTCTATGATTTGCCAAGTGCCCTGTTTGGCCATACCAGAAGAACAAAAGAAGTCTTTCACTGAGGAATTGCTTTCTCTCGGCCAACTGCAGCCACTTCCAAGGGACCCGCCTTGGCAGCAGCACACTTGGCCCACAAGCAGGGGGAGAACACTTATCACATTATGTTGGAGTTGCCTGTTTACGTGCCTGTCTCCTGAACAAGCTAGGGGGCTCCCCTGGAGCAGGGCCTGTGTCTGCTCCCCACTGTATCCGGGCTCCGGTATGGCGCCGGGCACGTAGGCCTTCAGTGCACACTCACTGATAAAGCTGTGTAAGAGTAGGGCAAGAATCTGAATTCTTTAGCGGCTTCTGAAGCCCTAAGCACCTGGCTTCTAACACAACAAGAAACTGTTCGTAACAACAGTGAGGGGATGAAAAGGTCTCCCAGTGATGTGTTCTCCATCTTTCCAGGAGTCGTGGCTGTGAAAAACACTGCAGAGCAGCAAGAGGGACGTATTTTTCGTTTTCCCATAAAAGTTTCCCACTTGCTCTGGCCCTACAGACAGACACCCAGAAATGTTCTAAGATGACGACATTCACGTGACATGCCTTGGCCACTAT
The DNA here is from genome assembly GCA_004026545.1 of Mormoops blainvillei. Lineage (NCBI taxonomy): Eukaryota > Metazoa > Chordata > Mammalia > Chiroptera > Mormoopidae > Mormoops > Mormoops blainvillei. The sequence continues at coordinate 323,715 of PVJD01000519.1, read as the reverse complement.
TCTGGGATGAGGAAGCCTCTCCTGGCTCTCCTCACCCTTACCGGGAGATGGCTTTGGACAGTCTCATCCTGCCAGTTTCCACCTGGCTTCAAAAACAAAAGCTGTCTTCAGCTGACAGAAAGGAGTGCCCCCGCCTGAATGAGAGCCCTGTGGGTGGCCGGGCAGCGCAGGGCTGCCAGGAGGCGGAGGGGCCCAGGTGGCTTGGAGGAGGGCGTGCATACTTACCCGGACTGTGGAGAGCCACTGGTGGTACAGTTTATCGCTGCCTGGGGGGGAGAGGAGGTAGAGAAGATGTCATCTGAAGCAGTTGTGTGCGATCAGGACTTTTCCCCACTGCTTGCAGCATGCAGGCCTTGGAAAGTTCAAAATCTATAGAACATGGAGGCTCCCATGCCCCAGTCCCTGAAGGAGGCAGTAGCCAGTTGCTACCACCGGTTTTTTTCCCCCAAACAGGTATCTGATCCCATTAGTGCCTGGAGTGCAAACCACAGTCTTCCTCATTGCGTACTGGAGAGAGGGCAGGCTCCTGAGCTTAGTAACTCATCTCAGCACTGCCCACCCTTGGCCACTCCATCCTGTGCTATTGTCCTCTAGGACCTTCCATTCCAGCCTCAAGGAACTGCCTGGGGCTCCCTGACTGGGCACCCTCGTGGTCCTCCATTCCTTGTAAATGCTCTTCCCCTTGCCTGGTCAACTGTTCCCTACTCTGTTCCCTGCTCTCCCCACTCAGTACACACCACCACAAGCTCAGATGTCATGTCCACTGTAAGCTTCCCTTATCTGAACAGCCCTCACAATAGGTAACACTCATTCAGAAGTCCATTTTCTCTGGAGTCCTGTGAGCCACCCCAGGGCAGGAAACACAGGGCCGTGCGTCCCAGTATAAGCATACTCCTGGACACACATGCAGCACTCAGTGCCATTGCGTAATGACAGGGGAAAAAAAGGAGGTGCTGTTGGGGAGCTTGTTCATTTTATCTGGTGGGATGAGGAAGTTTTACCAATAAACAGTTTTTCTAGACATTCTGAATGACTTGACTTACTTGAGCAACATATAAAGCCCATCTTCTCAGATCAAAAATTCAACTGTTAGAACTACTCAAATTGCCTCGTATATGAAGCTCTCCTTTACACAGTGAGAATTAGGAGCTCCATTCTAATTGTATAAAAACCTATTTCTACTCCTTTTCCTGCACTGGTTTGATGTGTATTGGTCTTTAGTTATGCATGTCTTTCTCCTACCAGTCCAAAAGCTCCCCGAGGGCAGAACTGGGTCCTCCATTTCCTACTCTACAGGACTCTGGACACAGCAGGTGTCAGGATGTGCTCATCAACGATCCACTGTGACCAGGGGACTTGTGCACAGGTTTCACTGATTATGCTCTCCCTGCAGCACAGGCCAGATGGGACCGTGAAAGGGGTTTTGCTGGCGACACGGTGCCTGACTCTACGAGTTTATGGACGGCCAGCTGGGTCATCAGCACAGTCCACACCAGACACACGCCCAGCTGTAAGAGGAGGTCAGCAGTATGATTATTATTATCTTGCTTTTAGTTTTTACTTTGCTGCCAAAGACTGAGGCTTGGGGTCTTAGAAAGAATGCTGAGTGGGGGTTCAGGAGGCAGCGTCAGCCATTAACACTTCTCTGGGTCTCAGATGCCCCCTCCGAAATGTGGGAGGATGACCCCTCCAGGTCTAAAGGCATGTAGAGACCGGGCACTCTGCGTTGCTTTTCACATTTTAAAGAAGCATTTGCTGAGCAGTGAGCCTGTGCCAGGGTCTGTCCCGCGTGACTGACAGCATAAACCTTTCCTTGCGGACTCTGATTTAATTGTAACAGGAATCCTATGAGGCAGCCACCGTGCCTCTCAGTGCAGAGATAGAAACATTTCAGCTGAAAGAGCTGAAATGACTTGACTGGGTTCTCATCGCTAGCAGGGAGGCCGAGTCCTGATCTGAACCTAGGCCTCCTAACCTGACACCTAGTGCACTTCCCACTGCACCATGCTGGTTGCTGTGCCTAACTAGACTCCCCTGCCCCAACCCCAGGGATGCAGCTGACCCCAGCACAGAGGATTTCAGACAGGCCAATGTGCATCTCATCAGAAAATGAAGAGGAATTCCTCAAACATTTCAAGACCAGGGTTATAATCACTTTCTCCATAACCTCCAGTGAAGGAAACAAGAAGTCACTGCCACTCCTTGCCAAACACACCCTAATCCCACATACAGCCCCCAGCACAGAAAGGAAAATGAAACGCTTCTCACCAGCATACTCGCCCATGTTGATCTCCTCTTCAAAAACATCACTAAAACCTTCGCCGGAATTGAGAAGGTCTAATCTACCATCAATAAACTACAGAAAGAAAGAACAAAAACATAACAGTATGCACAAAGAAACCAGACAGAACGCCATTCAGCTGGCACCTTAGTGTATGACCAGAGAACTGCCACATTTGCCAAGATAGGAAAGGGCCTTTGGAACTGTGAGTTTCTGAAATCGGGCTGCATGGTAACGATAACCTGTAAAACCACACGGCATATTTGGAAGGGTCTGTCTGGGTGCCGAGCACCCCCCTACCCAATCCTCCGCCTGCAGTATCCATGCTCAGTGAGGACAGCCACAGAAAGCCCACTAGGGATCCAGACGCAGGCCAAGCTAGGGAGGCCAGGCACCTGTTTGAAGAGCTGCAGCTGGGTCGCATTCTGCAGGAACTGCCTCATGGCTCCAGAGCGATAGTGGGACACAAAGGCTTCCTCGCAGAAGGTGATTGGTTCCCCCTGGGGAATGGAGAAGGGGAAGAGGATGGTTAGAGGCATGGAATACGAGGGGTCAGTTCTAAACTCCACCAGGCAGTGCTTCTACATCAGCTAATTAGATTAATTAGATCCTCCTCTACCTGAAGTGGCTATTATTGTGGATGGCATTCTAGTTTCTGGATGAGGAAGCTGTGTTTGAGAGGGAGTCATTCCCCTAAGTCACAGAGCTGGTAGGAGGCAGAGTGGGAACCAAAGGCTGGATTCTACCCCCTATCCCTTCATATCCCAACAGCAAGTCAGTGGATGGGCCCTCCAATGGGAGAACCTTTCTTCAGATAGCACCTTAAGTACAAGGCACCCTGCTACACGAAACAGCCAGCTGTTCTGGTGGGTGCTGGGGGTGGTGGCTGGGCTCTCCCTGCTTGGAGGTCTTCCCTCCCCCGCCCCCACTCCCTGCACCTTAGCAGTCCCTAAGGCATCAGCTGTGGAACACGATTTGAAAACCATTTACCCAGTGATCTTAACCAACAGCAAATTAGAACTTTAAAAGAATTATTTATATAAAAAAGATGATCAAAAATAAAATTTACCATCCAGTCAATTTTGTGCTTATGCTGTTTGATAAGGAAGTTTGCTTTTACCAAACTACGTTTTCCGAGTCAAAGAAATGACACCCTAAGCTTAAAAAACATGCCATCTTGTGGTCAACACCTCCATTCTTCTTTGAAGACACTCAGAGTGTTCATCCACACAGACAAGTCTTTAATTTTAACGGTGTATTCTTAATTCTGAAAGATCAGACTTGTCTACCTTGAACTGAATTAAAGGTACCCCTTGCTTCACAGACTTGGTGGCAAAGAGAGATGTTTGAAGCTCCACTTTTATCCTGTTTTAATGAGTTACGTAAGTATTAAATTTACTGTCTAGCTGCTATAAATTCTAAGAGTTCCTCCTGCTTAAATTTAGTCAATATTGGCCCAGTAACTGGGCAGACTTATTGCACAAGGGTGGCAAGATGACCCGAAAAAGTGAGGGTGAGGGGAATATTTATTTTTATACTGCTACACGCCTAATTTTACAAAGGATATGAGGCAACTTACAAGAGCACACAGAACAAAGAAAAAAAGCAGAACTGTAACAGATATAAATATATAAAATGTAATTATTTGGGAAAGAAGTATCTAGGTTAAGCAGGACCTATATGATTTTTAAAATCATTACAAAATTAGCTCTGAGTTTCCTGGCTGTTGAAGCAAGAAGAGAAACAATACAGATTTTACATTGCCTATGAGGAAGAAAAAAGCACCACTTTTGCTGAGGGAAAAGACAGAGTTTTCAAGCCATTTGTTAACTGGCATTGCTTTATACCTTCCTTGCTAGAGATCAGCTACTGATATTCAACAGAAGCCCAGCAGAATACCATTCCTGTGGCCTGAAGTTTTGTTTCTCACCCTTGGGACCAGCGCAGGACAACTGAGTGGCCAGGTGATCTCCATGAGCACAGTGCAACTCAACACTGAATAAGTACTGTCATCTTTTGTGAGCTCCAAACCTATGTCACCATCACGACCTGGATGGCCTACTAGCACTTCAAACTCAAAACAGCCTAACCTCCCAACTTTACAGAATAACTTTACAGAATAACTGAGGCACAGTGATCTGCCCAAGGTCACATAACTCGTAAACAGCAGAACTGGGGGTTTATACTTTAGGGACCTCCAAAGCACACGGCCCACTGTAGACTCAGCTTTCTCTGACCTCAGGTCTAACTGTTTGCCCTTAGGCAACTGCTGTAGAGCAAGAGAGGTCTTTTGGAAAGTGGAACCCCTCAGGTTCTCCTGCTGGACACTCAGAGCACCAGCCATTCAGAGACAAACAGCTTCTGGGAGCAGGCAAGCTGTATGAAGGGTCCTTCTGCCACAGGACCAACTCCAGGATGCCATGCCACTTACGCCAGCTTATCCCGTCGCTCCCTGCAGTTGAAGTGGTTGCTCCGCTCCACTCTCCGCAACAGAGAGGAGTAAGGCAAGGTGCCTTGTTAATTCCCTCCTTTGTAAGAAGTGCTGATTTAGTTCTCCTGCTAGGCTGATTAAACCTTTTGTCTTCTGAGGTGACCCTCTGGGAACTGGGGCCACTGGCTGATCATGACATTAATTCAGGGAAGCCAGGCCTTGAGCATTCAGACTTACGTTGCATTAGTAGAGTTTTCCATCCATGACCCAGAGGACAGTTAAATACAGCTGCTTAACCCTATTCAAGGACTTTGTTACAAAAAGACAAGTTTTACTATTGGATTATCTTCTTGACTTATGGAATCAATTGAAAATTCCATTACTAATGAGTCAATCTTTCTCAACAGTGGAAGTTGAAGTTGGTGATTCGAGGGTTTTTTTTTGTTTTTTTTTGTTTTTTTGGATATTTCCAGAAATAAATGGATTTTACCCACAGCATTGTGGGTACTGGCATAAAAAAATAAAATCTCCTATTAGATTCTTCAGCAACTTTCCTTAATCTGCTGATCCATACTTAAAGTATTAAATTCTTATTTTCCTTCACAAATTTAATTTTTATCAAAATTTTATGTGCACATTGAGTCTAAGAAAAATAATGTGTCCTCTATTTATGGACCTTGCTTAAAAAAAAAACAAACCCTAATTTTGGAAGATTCATCCATCCGAACATTTAAAAAACACCTACTACGTGCCTGTACTGTGCCCTCTGCCAGAGAGTCTTCCCACCCCTGCTTTCTCAGGATGTCAAGGATGCAAGTGGGGACAGGTGCACTGGGGTACTCCCCTCACCTTCCCCCTGCCTTGGGCTGGATCAGGTGCCCTGGCTCTGGGTCCCACAGCCCCTGTGTTCACCCCACTGCAGCACCGACTGCCACTGACTGCACTGCCCGGCTGCCTGTCAGTGTCCTCACTCCTCTGAGTGATACCAATAATCCAGTGAGAGGTGGGGAGTTGGTGAGGATATGGATGGTACGAGAATGGCAGAATGTTATGTTCATAGCAGCATTATACACAACAGCCAAAAGATGCAAGCAACCCAAGTGTCTACAGATGAATGGACAAAAAAATTATACAGACAATGAAATATTATTCAGCATATGCTACAATATAGATAAACCTTGAAGACATTACGCTACGTGTAATAATCCAGTCACAAAAAGACAAATACTGTCTGATTCCACTAAAGCTAGAGGTGTCAAATTCATAGAGAGAGAAAGTTCAAAATTTTGAACTTTCAGGGGCTGGAGGAAGGGGCTGGAGGAAGGGAGAATGGGGAGGTACTGTTTAAAGGGCACAGTTTCAATTTTGCAAGATGATAAAAGTTCTGGAAATGGATGGTGGTGGCAATTGCACAACAATGTGAATATACTTAATGCCACTGAACCATACACTTAAAAATGGTTAAAACAGCAAATTTTATGTTATATATATTTTACCATCATTAAAATTTTTTTTCTTTAAACCTAAAAAAAGAAAAGAATGACAGAAAGTTTATAATTGTGAAAGCTGAGAAATGGGTACATGGCGGTTGATTTATTTTGTAAAAATTTGAAATGTTTTCCCTGGTCAGGTGTCTAAGTTGGTTGGAGCGTCATCCTGGTAAGCCAAAGTTGTGGGTTCGATCTCTGGTTAGGGCACATACAAGAAGCAACCGATGAATTCGATAGATAAGCAGAACAACAGATCAATGTTTCCCTCTCTTAAATCAATAAATAAAAAATTTAAAATAATTGAAGTTTTTCCATAATAAAGAGTCAAAAAGAAAAGCTCCTGTTATCAAGGAGCCCTGTCTAGTTTGGGGAACAAACAACTATAGCACAGTGTGACAACTGGCAGAGCAGAGGGCTGGTTTTGTTATTTTTGGTAAAGGCATCTTTAAAAAACTTAAAATATTTTCAAAAAATGTTTGATCCATTTAAACATGGTGGAGAGTGAACATGTCTTGGTGTCAGAAAGACAAGAACTTGAACCTTGCCTCTGACTACATGTGACCATACTAGCTATGGGACCTCATGTGACTTGTCTTTCCTCATCTGTGACAATTACTCGATGCTGGCCCACCTCAAAGAATTGCTTGGAAGATTAAAACAGGTTACAGCAAACAGATATTCCACATATATTTTCCACAAACAGCCCTTTTCTTGAGGGCAGAGGTTGGGTTTTACCAGGGCTGGCAACAATTTGGGGGACCCAGTGCAAAATAAGTATGTAGGAAAAAAGAGCTGTTAGGTATAAAAGTGTCATACAAAAATACTAAAAGCTTTTTTCTTCTTTCATATCTCTTTCTAGACCTATCATGATGTTTGAAAAATGTACTATTTAATGTCATTCTATGTAAAGAAAAATACAATTTTAAATTATTAGCATGAATTTTACTGTTCAACTTTACATTGTGCAATGCCAGTTTTAAATGCTAACATATGTGGAGTCATATTTTGTAATGCATATATGCATTTATATTTTGTTCTTACCAGACAGTGGAAATGCTGCATAAAACTAACTCTTCTGTTATTTCAGTTCTTGACTTAGACACATTCTACCTTTGCCCCCCGGAGGGAAAAGGACGAGGAACTGTGGTTGCTCCATCTCTTCCTCTTTTATGTCGTTGTTTTCACAGTAAATGATTGGCTGGTACAAGGAAGTAACATGAATAGGAACTACGGTAGGTTTCCGTGGTCACTCATGTCTCAGAATATCACTGCCTTCTTTCAGCGTGGAAGCAAGTTCTGGTTCTAATGCAAAGTGAGCCTCAAGGGGTTCTAAGTGCCCCACTTGCTGAGACATTAACACGTTTATCTTGGAAGCGTGCTGGGTCCTGCTGAACTCCCCTCACTTACTGTGGGTGCGCTGGAACTCTGCCATGGGGCACCGAGAAGGTACTGTAGGGTGGCACGGCTCTGCAGAGGATGTGCATTTGTGCATATCTCCTCTGTGCATGCATGGGCTCCACTGTTCCATCAGACCTCACTCACGAAATACAAGTTCAAAAGTAAACTTGTTAAGAATTTCAAGATGTAACAGCAGAGTATTAGATGGAGCGCAGGGCCCTGTGACTGCGCAGGTCTCACATTTCTTTTCTCCCCTTCCCTTCGCAGGTTGGAAACTCAGGAGGGCCTCTGGCACTTGGCTGTTTGCCATCTCGCTTGGCAGCTGGAGCAGTTTCAGGCAAGTTTGTGGGCTGATGGAAGTGGGACTTCTAAACTCTTGAGCATGGCCCTCAAGGCTCCTTGTGACTTTCTAGAGTGTTGACGCCCCCTAACCTCTTCACGTACTCAACCCCTCTGGTTTCTTCATGTTTCCTCTTCATGGAAACCTTACCCGATGCCTTCAATGTCCCTGTACTCAGTTCCTCCTCGATGTCCCTATACCAACACCTCCTCTGCCCAGCCACCTGGTAGCTCCCAGAGGGAAGGCTCTGATCCACTCTCAGTGGCTGGCGAGCAGTGTGTGTCATCTGAGCCACTTCAGGAAAAGGAGAGAAGGGGCAGTGGGTGGCCCAGAGCTGGGTTTCAGTCCCACTGCCCCTATATGCAAGTGACTGCACCTCTCACATGCTGTAACATGGGGAAAACTACCTGCCTCAGAGGGCTGCTGGGAGTTACATGGGGATGAACTACATGAGTGGTTGGTAGTGCTCAACCTCGGCCAGGCATTGGAATCTCCAGGGGGCACTTTCAAAGTCCCCAATGCCAGGCAGTTTCTAAAACTCCCCAGGTGACTCCAATGTAGTCAAGTCTGAGAACCACTGGTGTTGGCAGAAGTGACTAGCACGGCGCCTACACCAATCAATATTCATTTTTTTTTTAATTTGAAGAAACGGTAGTGAAGCAGCCAGGGAATCTGGCCCCATTTATCACCAGCAGTCCCAACCCAGTTGCATTTTGTTCAAACACCTCCAAATTCCTAATGAAACACTCAAGTCATTGGCTAAAGGGTAGCAGAGCCAAGAACCTTGCTCATAAGTGAGAAGGATGTTCCAACAGCCTCCCCAGGCAGACAACGCCGCCCCACTGGCCACGCGGAGACCTCCCTCTGAGCCTCAAGCTGGGGCCTCAGCACCACTCCCAGAACCGAGTCTGAAGGCCTGCTCCCTACAGGTCAGCTGTGGTGGCTGCCAAGGAACCAGGGTGAATTCTAGCCAACACAGAAAAGGCTTAGTGTCGTGTCTGGCCTGGAGAATGCCAGATCCTTACTGGAAGGCAGGGCAAGAGGGAGAGAGGATTGGGGTAGCAGGATTAGATGACAGTAACTCCGGGTCCCCCAGGAGCAGGCAGGAGTTTAGGGAGAAAGGGACCCAATGTCAGCTGGGCACTTGGTTTGGGCCAGCCTGTACCATGCTCACTGAATCCTCACCAGAGCTCAATGTTCATACATGTCTCCCACTTTGTAGGTGAGAAAAGGAGTCCCACACAGGTGAAGTGCTTTGCCCAAGGTCCCAGAGCTGGTGGGTCTGAAAGACTCCCAAGTTCAAGCACGCTCCACCAGCCACAGAGGTACAATGTATACACTCGAGGGCACCAGGATGGACTTAGGAAGGTGGCTGCTGCACGGCCACAGTCAGATGGTTCTGGCTGGGCTAGACCAAGATATGTTTTGGAATGACAAGACTAAGACAGCCTTCACAGCCATTTGTGCGCTAGCCCAGGCATGCCAGGGACAGACTCCCAGCCTGGGTCCCTGCCACTATAACAAGCCCTAAACAAAGAATCCAAGTGTTATTGTGAAGCTGGCTCACTGTTCAGATGATATAAGTCAGGGGAAACGTGGGTGCCTGACAAAAGCTACTCTGACGATTTGCAGGGGCAGGGACAGCGGGGCTGACAGTATTTGCCCATTCTGGCCAGCTGCTCCGGTATTGACAGAAGCCCCCACACACAGTCGCTAGATTACAGTAAAGACATTCAAATCACAGGCGCATCGGCCCACGCCTGGGCTCCTCTGTGCCAGCAGCCCCTTCCTTTTGCATTAACCGAGACACACAGGGAGAAGTCAGGAAATTCTGATTAGTGCAGGAATGGCAGATGAGCGGGGAGGTCTGTGGAAGCCAAGGAGACAATGAAGTGGGTCTTCATGCATACTAGCTTAAGATTTTCTTTTCATAAGAAATGCAGATGGGAGTCGGTTCTACAGGGAACGCAGGTGCAGTGATTAAAAACAGCTACTGCTTACTGAGCACTGACTCTGTGCTAGGTGGTTTTACATGCATTATCTCACTTGGTCTTCATGGCAACCCTGAGGTCAGTGTTGTTAGGATCTCCATTTTACAGACAGGGAAGCTGAGGCTCAGGAAAGGGAAATCCACCTGCTTAAGGTTACAGAGCTGGTCAATGACAGAGCCTGTTTGCAGCAGAATCTGTCTGGCCCTGGGGCTCATGCAACACAATTATTTTTTCTCTTTGAGAAAAATTTTAAGAGAAATGATCACTAGATAGTATTTCACTTATCAGCTGCCACCAGGACTGCTCTAGCAATTCAAAGCAATGAATCATAAGGCTGTGATGAAGAGAGTAAGCTTTGGAGAAATGAGTATGAGTTTTGGCTACATCACTTGCTTGCAGAAGCCACCTCATCCCTTGGAACCTCATTTTCTTACTGATATGCTAGAAAAATAATCCCTACCTCATGCTGTAGGCATTCAGTGCTATCAAGGGGCAGCGGCTGGTCACAGGGGAGCTGACACCGGTGAGCTAGAGGCCACCCCATGCTGCAGCACAGTGACAGCTCACTCACTAGTAGGAAAGCCACACAAGCTCGCTCAGATCTCAGTACTAAACACCTCCTGGTCAGCCACCTCGGCTGCACCTGTTGGCCTCGTTATTACTGAGAACTAGATTGTGGGTTTTGACACAATGACCATTGTATTCCAAAGTCCCAAGAAAGGATGTGTCAAACTGATTAGAGATGAGGATTTCAGCTTCCTGGGAGTGAGGAGAAGACAGTCCAAGAGAGCATGTTAAAAAGCATGTGGGGTTTGAGGGCCTGGTGGACCCCTAGCAAAAGGTAAATCAGCCTGAAGAGTAATCAGCGGGAGAACCAACATTAGCTGAAGTAACGGGCACGTGGGACTCACGGGACCCAAGGCTAAAGGGCATGGAGATAAAACTAGAAGCACAAGTTAGTCTGTAGAGACGAAATATCACAACGCTGAGTTAAGTGAGGAGAACATGGACAGGCTTTGCTAAAGATAGGCTGCCCACCAGTCCTTGGTTACATGGCTCCTGGGGGTTCCTTCACAGCACTGTCCACACACTGAATTATCCTACTCACATATTGGTTCACCTATGTATGGCCTCCTCTCTCCTGAATGTCACTCGTTCAGGGTCAGTCTCCAGTGCCTGGATGGGGCTTGGTGCCCAGGAGGCTTCGGTGATGAACAGAGGGCAGCATTGTGAAGGAGAAAGAGTGCAAGGAGAAGAGTCAAAACACCCAACTTGGCCTTGATTCCTTTTCCTTGTCTAGGCCTCAGTTTCTTCATCTGTAAAATGGGAAGGTCCTGAGCTGGAACATCTTTAAGGTACTTCCTAATGCTAACATGTATTGGATCCAGATGCAGAAAGGGTCATTCTTTAGGAGGTCTCCCATAGCCCCTCGCAGAGAGAAATGTACCCCAATAAACAGCCCTTGGTGCAGAGTTGGGAATAGAGAACAAACTGGTATGGGAATGACAGCACTTATTGTGTCTGAAACATGGGGTAAGGCCCTCGCCCCTCTGTGACTATTTTCTTATTCACAAAATGGGGGAGATACTTCCTACCTCACAGGGCTCTGTGGGGATCAATAGGTGATTCAGGTAAAGTGCATAGCTCAGGGCTTGACTGCTAGAGAAGCTAAAAAGAAGTATCAGTCTTCTACTCCAAATAACAGTAGTTCTATTCCAGTGATTTAGTTCAAGCAGCCATTTCAGAGCATGTGACATGCACTGCCTGCCCAGGACATGTGTTGTGTCAGCGGAGTCAAGAACATGACTCAGAGAAAAGAGAAAAAGGGGTATCACCTACTTTAGATTGAGAGGTATGAATTGATACAGTATTTGTTAAGGGACCAATACCAAGTAGCGCACACCAGGTGCTCAGTGGAGGTTATTGTCCTAAAAGCTGTTTCAGATGTCCCTTGAGAGCTGGGTGTTGCATCTTGCTGTAACCTTCTGCACCCATCACTCAACAAATACCTGTGACTGGGGTACTGGGAGAGCACAGCCAGGGTGACTCTGTTAGGTGGGGTGGCTCCCAAGGAAGTCCACACAGGGAGAGGAAATAGGAAAGCCAAGCTCAAGGGAGGTGCAGGCGTGAGCAGAGAAGTGGGCCCAGGACAAGACACAATGAGGAGCTGGTATTCCTGGGCTTTGAGGGGCACATCACGGATGGGTGAATGAGAGATGCTGGTTCCCTCCTTTCTTATTTGGGGGCATCTTCCCTGAGAACCAGAGGTCTGAAAAGTAGTGGACACTGGACCCTTAGAATACAGAACTGCTGAGAAAGATGGAAAAAGTAATTACTCAGCGCATGCTGGCAGCTTGCCCCCGAGTCACCCAGCCAGCCCTGAACAGAGCCTCCCGTGTCTGAGGGGCGAGCCTCACTCATAGGGACACTCACCAAAGGGGCTGCATTTACCAAGAGCCTCGTCCTCCAGTCCACCCCCACAGGCCAGGCTACTCCCACAGCCACCACGTCACTCACTGCCCCCTCCCCCAGGCTGCAAGCCTGCAGGTCCAGGCGGAGTGCGTACTTGCAGAGGAGCCCTCCAAGGCATGACCCTGCGCATCTCGCCAACCGCAGCTCCTCGCTTCCCCAGACACTCGGGTTCCCATAACTCAGGGCCAGTTAAACAGTTCTCAGATGGGCCTGTGAGTCTCCTGCCTTTACCCGTACTGTGCCCTCTGCCAGGGAGTCTTCCCAACCCTGCTTTCTCAGGATGTCGAGGGTGTACGCGGGGACAGCTGCCCTGGGATGCTCCCCTTGCCTTCCCCCTGCCTTGGGCTGGATTAGGGGTCCTGGCTCTGGGTCCCACAGCCCCTGTGCTCACCCCATTGCAGCACCGACTGCCACTGACTGCACTGCCCGGCTGCCTGTCGGTGCCCTCACTGGATGGTGTCTCCTTGAGGGTCCAGGCAGTGGCTTATTTGTCTCTGCACCTCCAGTTCCCAGCACAGTGTCTGGGTCAGGGCAGGGACTCTGATGCTGCTGAATAAATTATTCACTGCAGATAAGGCAACAGGAACACTTCTGAGAAAGAGGCCAATAGGGTGGATAGCAAGACAGACTGACTGAGGTGTGAGGACGAGGATGAGCAGGAGGGAGGGAGGGAAAAGGGAGAATGTGGTGTGTGTGCAGGGAGGGAAGCGGAGGCCAGAGCGCCGTCTAATTAGACCACATGTGCAGAGCAGCATCTGGCTCAAAGCGCAGCAGTTTACACGGTTCCTGAGTTGTCGTGGAGACAACCACATGATCAGCCTGGAGCTGAGACTCAGGGGCAGCAATCCAGATGCACTCCTAACATATTCTGACAGAGAGCAGATGGGCAGCTATTTGCAGGGCCAAAAAATGCCAACTCCGCTCCCCTCTAGACCCGCGTGCCCTCACTGATCATTTTCATCTTGTAAAGTCATTCTTATCTGCCCTGGAACCACCAGTTCCTCCCATGTAGGAATCAGTGTGAAAGCTGCTATTTTTGTAGTTCCCTGACCATCACAACTTCCGGCCTGCTTCTGTGGGTGGAGAAATGGCACCACCTTTAATGAAGGGGTCCTCAAAGCTGAGCTCCACTGCTGCAAGGCTCCACCCCTGCCCTTCCCATCTCTTCCTCCATTGAAAGTGTCTAAATTCCTCACTCTTTAGGCTATACTGAACAAGATCCAGGCTCAAGAACAATGCTGTGTGAGTGTGGGAAAGGCACCGGCTTTGATGGCTGAGCTCCTGGTCTGCGGGGCGTTCACTCTGGGAATGTACTTGGCCTCTCTAAGCTCAGTTTACTTCTCTCGTAAAATGGGCTTTGTAACACCCACTTTCACAGGATTATTATAAGGATTAAACTGAACAATTATGGAAGAGCCCTAGAAATTACAAAACCCTGTATAACTTTTTTTTTAATTGGGATAAAATTTTTAAGCAGAAAGCTCCTATCAGCTGAGTAGTAGGCAAATGACGAAATCTCAGGTTCTGTATGAAACTACAGTTTATACCTGCATAGATGGCAAGTGTCTCTCATTAATGTCTGTGATTAAGTGGGAAAACATCTAGTGTTGGAGAATCGAGTTGAGTCTGGCTCTGATGCTTGCTAGCAGTGTGATCCTGAGTAAGCAACCTAAAACTCTCTACAGCCTCACTTTCTTCATCTATAAAATGGGAGTAATACTCTTCCCTCCTATGAGCCAATTCCGATGGTGAGAATTAACTGGGACAATATGTGTGAACTGCCTAGCTCATAGTGAGCACTCAGTAAGTGTTAGTTCCATTTCCCTCCTCCCTGATCATTGAACTGAACTGCATAAGACTGAGGCTGGGAAAGGGGGAAGGAAAAGCATGGGTTCCGGTAGAGTGGGTTGGAATCCCACTTGCTGGCTGTGTGGCTTCGGAGAAGTACTCATCTGTTCTGAGCCTCAGTTTCCTCTTCTGGCAAAGGAGGAGAAGGGGATCTTCCTCGCCATGTCGTTGTGTGGTATAAAGGAAACAATGAACATAAAGCAGTCAGCACCCAATAAATGGCCGTCATCAAGATCCTTCTTGCCCTTGTTGAGAAACCCTCAACCCTCTGGGGAAAAATGACACCTTTTATGTGGACCTAACCTGGGCCACAAATGCCACACTGTCTCAAGAGACATGAGTTTCATTTTTGAAGTCTGGGAAGTAAAGTGAAGTGAGGACCCAACCAGAAGAGCGTGCTGTTCCGGGTGCACAGAAGGACGGCCAAGCCCAGGCCCCCTTAGCCCGCTGCCTGAGTGGCAGGCAGGGCAGGCTGGTCCAGGTGCAGAGGGGCTTATTTATAAAGCACGGCAGGGTTCCCGCTGCCGCTAGCTTGCCTGCCATCGCAGGTGTGCGAAGGCCCGGCTAAAAATATTGCTAACGTGGATTTGATGTCGCCCAGCAGAGACTAATGATTGTTTTAAGTAAATATTAATTATAGGAGTTACCCAGATAGAGTGCTGGAGTGGCACAAATATTCCTGCTTCTACCTACGTAGGTGAGGCGACCATTTAGAAAGACAATTTCTTATTTAATGGCTGGCAGACTCTAAATATTTGGGGATTCTTGGTTAAAATATTTTGGAAGTATCTTTATATGTGAGATATAGTATAGGGGGTTTCCTTATTTGAGAGATGATCTTCTTCATAACAAATAGCTGATTCAGGTCTCCTGAACCCTTTACCTTGAAAACTGTCACAATGGTGTGCAGAACCCACTCTCCCAAAGTGGTTAACTGAGAGACAAAGGTGCTCAGTGAGCGTTTGTTGACTGAATGCAAACACTCGAGTGGACTAGGACACCACAAGGTTCCTGGAAAACAGGAGGTTCTCCGGGGGATCTTTATGCCTTGGGCTCTTTCACTGGGTCACGTGGACAATAAGTGTCCTACACAAGGCCAAGGTATTCACTGGTCATAGCCCCGGATTCTGGCTTTCTAGAATCTGGGTTCATGAGCTCTTAGTTCCTAATCTCTGTGCTCAAGTCCCTCCTGCGGTAGACAATGTGGAAGAGGAGGTTGGGGCTGCATCTGAGCCAGCAGGGGTTTGGGATTACCTAAACCCAGGTAACCAAACCCAACCTGACCTTGCTCTGCATATAGCCACTGTGAAAATCCCAGCCTCTCTTGTTACAGTCACCTTATTATGTCAAAGCTTTTGGAAGAAAGTCTGGTTCCCAAGAAATGGCAGGCCCCTCCCAACACCGTGGCTGGCAGGTATCTTATGTTTGGGAGCATGGAATCACTGTGACTGTCCTTTCCTTCCTGACAATAATAACAGCAGCAACCATTTGCTGAGCACCTGCTGTTCATAAACAGTATTTACTCTAGTTAGTGATATACATGCCCAATTGTTGAGTAGGAAGGATACTGATATTTGCAACTTACTTTGAGCTGTATTAAAAAATGTTGGGGGGAAAAATCCACAAGGGGGCAAGATATACTGGACTTCAGAGGGGTAAGGCTAGTGGCAGGATGTGTTATTCTACAATCAATTAGTCTTAAAGGGATACCAGACATGACATCATGCTATCCCATTTATTGCTGATCTAGTAAACAGGGAGGTATTAAAAGTGACTTATAAATAAAAACACAAACTATTATATATCTACGATGAGCCAGGCACTGTTTAAGCAATGGAATAGTAATAACCAGAGTAGTCAGGGTGGCTCCCCTCAGAAAGTATGGGGACGTCACACACAAGAACAAACAAATATATATGACACGTGAGTGAAGGCATCCACCGTTTCTGTATTTCCAGATCTGGAAACAAAGCTCTAAGAAGTCAAGCGACTTGCCCAAGACCTTATAACAAGTAGGTAGTGTGTGGGGTTCACATCTAGGTACATCTGAGTCTGAAGTCTGGGTTTTTGCCCTGTCACCTGCCGCCTTTCAAAAGGTCGTTAAATCATCAAATCTCTTTCGTTCTCGATGAGAAAGGCTACACGGAAAACTGACATCCCAAGATCACTTCCAGTTTCATTCTTTCGAAAACCCTGTCCTTCATCAGAGTGAGTCCCAGAACCAGCAAACGACTGTTTCAACTCTCTTCACTTGGGAAACCTTTCAGCTTCTAAGGTGGCTCCCCAATTTTTACCTCCTTTAATCCTCACAAACCCTGAAAGATAATTCTGGAATTCCTATACTTAGCAACCCACTTGACCTGTGACAGGCTGTCAGTCTATTCAGCCCTGCACTTCTCTCTGCCCAGGGTTAGTAGGGGCTGGTTAGTTTGGCAGAAAGGAAACAGTATTCGGATGACAATGTTTTGACTGGTTTTGACATCCAGGCCTTTCACTGCCCCCTTGGCCTGTCTGCCCATCCAGGACCCCAAAGATCCCCTACAGTAATCTCTACAAGGACCAAAGGAGTCTCCCTCTTGCTCTGGCAGTGCATCAGGATCCTCTCATTTCTTGCTTCCTTTAGAAGACAACTGCAGAGTAATTTGTGATTCTGGTCAGGGGGACTGTTAAAACCATTCCAAGAAGCCCTGTAAAGAAGCTCTTTATTTAGTAGTGATGAAATGGGGAAGGCAAATGTCAGTAGAGTTCATTTTACCAGCAATATATTCCGTGGTGTCAGAACAGGCTCCCCCACCCCCTACCCCCTCCACAAAGAGCTGGTACTCTGAGGTACTTATGAACAAAGTTATTTTTGGAGAAACACAAGATAACAGAGGTTTCCACTGCTGGGCTACCTTCCTTACCTTCGAAATCTTCTTATCCCCTGAGCCCTCCCTCTGACCGTGTGCTACAGCCCGGTTGGTTCCCAGGCCTCCTAGGCCTCCTCATCTCCTCCCTGGGCCTGGCTCTCTCCACCTAACCCTGTTGTGGCACCGTCCCTGAGGCATCTTCCTGAAGGGCCACTCAGAAGCACTGCTCCTGCTCCTCGCTCCCTTTGTAAGGGCTCCAAGGCTCTTGGCATGCAAGCCTCGCCCAAAGGCCCCTCAAGCCATAGCTCCTGACACCTCCCCTACAAACCGAAAGTCTCGGTCACTGCAAACTGCCTATTGCTTCTCTCACACCACACTGTTTCAGAGTCCTCTGCTTTTGCCTTTGCCTGGAATGCCCTTTCCTCCCTCCTTCATCAGGCGAACTCCCACTCATTTCACAAGGCCAAGCTCAGGTGTCATGGCCGCCTCGTCCCCTTGGCTGCTCTTCTCTGGGCCTTCCTCTGGGTTCTCCCGAGCCTACCCTATCACATTACATGTAAGCTCACTGCTTCCCCACCAACCTCCTCCTTGAGATATGAGCTCTTTAAGAGTAGGAGGTAAACTGTCTTTTAGTCCACAGTACCCTTACTGAGCACACAGCCTGGCAAACGAGTGACACTGAATACCTGTGTGTTGAATGAATGAAAGAATGAACAAATGAATGAATGAAATGTCTACAATCTTATATGGAAGTGAGTCCCATGAAATAAAGCTGCTTTCTGAAAAGTAAAAGAATACCAAGAGAGTTTGAAACAGACCCACACCATCTCAGAATTCTTCCTGAAGCAGACGGCGGCACAGCAAGGCTGCAATTATAGACGCACGCACACACGCACACGCACACATTGTTTAAAAAAATTCATAGAATGTACTTAACGCTGCTTTTTTTTTCTTATTGGAAACCTGTTTACAATCTTGTCCACTGTCAGTCTTAAATGTCACTTTTCAGAAAGATGGCTGCTGCCAGGAGAAATTTATTTTCAAATTGAATCACAGCATGTTCATGCAGAGAAGCGCCTCTTTTGAATCTCCAAATTGGAGGGAATTCAGGGAACAGAAAGCGAGGTGATTAGAATCTGCAGAGGCTGATTCAGGAGGAAAAATTATGAGGCTAAAATATGCATGGGTGATCTAAACAGCAGCTATTAGTTGGTGGAGATGGCAGGAAGGCAACTACCTAGAAACCTACCAGGAGAGTGAGGATGCACTAAAAGAAGTGGAAACAGAAAAGAGGGGGTGGGAGAATACAATGGTGGGGAAAGGCCCAAACAACAGGAAAGAAGGCACATTACTGACTCCCTACCTGTGCCAGGTACTGTGCAAGATGGCATCATTCCTCCAGCCTTTGCCCACTAGCTGTCATGATTCCAATTTTAAAGGTGAAGAGACTAAGGTTCCAAGGGATTAAGAAACCCAAATAAGAAAGTGGTGGGATCAGGGTCTACCAGCCACCCTGCCACCAGTTAGCAACTAAGAGAAGGTTTGCAGTTGGCATCGCCGTCCCTGCTGTTTACCAGAGCTGGGGTCACCAGGAATGACTTCCTGGAGAGGGAAACACTTGAGCTGAATTTGATGCTGCTTCTCTGTGTCTGCTCAGAGTAGGCCTCTGTCCCTAGGGTTTAGAGGTGGCTGTCCTCCTCAAAAGATTCTATGCCCAGTGAACCAAGGCGTCCCAGCTCTCACACCAGTCTGCCAGGTGATCTCAGGCCAGCATGAACCCAGCGTCCTCCCCCAGGAAAGGAAGCTGACGGTGCTAACCTCACGGGGGTGCTGAGGAAGGCAGGCTCTGGCATGTGGTAGGAACTCGCAAGGTACATTTTTTCCCCCCCCTTTTTTTTTTTTAACACAAACATTATATACATTGTCAATGGTTCCCCTGGCCTGGCCAACGTGTACACATCATTTAGGACTCAACTCAAAGGACAGCCTTCAGCAAGCCTTTTCTAAATTTGCAAGGGAGGGGCAGCCCTTGCTTTTCATTATATCAGCCATGAGTTGCTGAAAGCCTACTGGGGATCAGCCACTGGGCTACCATGGTCAGCAACCCAAGGACAATCTCACAATGTGTAATTACCACCTAGGGTAATAAGGGCTTTGCAGGAGTTTCCTGCTGCAGGCAGAGCATGTAACAGGGCGCCAAGACCCACTCTGGTCTGGAGGCAGCAGAAGGCATTCCTGGGCAAGGGACATGTGAGCTGAGAGAGGAAGGTAAGCAGGAGCCCCGCCAGGCCTGGTCGGGATGGAAGAGTGCAAAGGGAACTAAGAGGAGGCTAGAGTGGCTGGAACACAGAGAGCAAAGCAGCACGGTTTGAGTCAAGTCTGGAGAGGAAGGTTGGGCATAGATTATGCAGGCCCTTTGAGGCCAAATTGTCCTAAAGCAATGGGGAAGACCAAACGCATGGGGGGAGGGGTAAATATTTGCATGTTGGAAGGGTTATTTTGGTATCCCTGAAGCATGGTAGAAGCAGGGTGCCCACCAAGGCAGCTGCCAGGAAATCCAGGTGAGAGGTGACAGAAGCTGAGGGGGCAGAAATGGAAGGGAGGAAGCCAAGAGCTACTTTAGGCGGTAAGAGTCGATGTGGACTGCCACAGTGTGGAGCTGGCAGACTGACCCACCCCCCTAACCAAGCTGAGTACCCCGGAGAGGCAGGCAGGACGAGGTGTGATTCCTTCCTGCGTGTCCAGCAGGGCCCCGAGCAGGGATGGGCATGCAGAGGCACTCCAGAGACGCCGGTGAACGGGGGACGAGGAGCTGCTTGGCCTCTCCACAAGGCTGCCCCATGCCCACAGGGCAGCCTCCAAGAACTCAGGGAGCAAGTGCCAAGCAGAGCAAAGCCCGGGCCTTGAACACCTGCCTGCTTCTGCGGGCAGACCATCTACATGGGAAAGCAACTCGGTGTTTGCCAGGGTCTGCCCTGTGCTCCACCAGACGTGAAGAGTGTATCCTTCGTTGACTGATGTTGCATTCTGGATGGTTTCTGAGGTGGGAGTATGCTCTGGGTTGTCTCAGGCTCTGTCAATCACTCTTACGTGACTGTGAGAAAGGTTTTTAGCTCCACAAGCCTTAGTTTGCCCTTGGTAAAATGGGCATAATGCAACCTACCTCGCAGAGTTGTCATGAGGAACAGCCAGATTTTATATAATTCCTGACTCAGGGCCAAACATGTAATAGAGATCAGTGGTTGGTAGATCTTATCACTGACCTTATTTGAGACACATCTTTGTTTTAAAAAAGTGAATGATTCATTCTCAATCTTTTAGGACTATATAGTACACTCATTAGTGTCTCCTAGTAATTGAGGTCACCTGATATAAGCTAGTCAATATTATCTTTACTCATTTTAAACTTTATTTAAATCTGGTCGGAGTGACTTCATGTGCTGAGTTGGCATCTCTGGTCTTTGGGAAGCCTGTGTGCTTATCCTAAAAGTCTCTCATTCAGAATCCAAGGAGCCCACACGGGGAAACTGTGTTCCAGCGGTTTAATCCGCCTCTATCTCGCAGGCCACACAGTGAAGGCAGAGAGCTCTGCAGACGCAGGGGTCTGGATTCGAAGCCCACCCTTACCGCGAAGCAACTGGGCTGCCCAGAGCAAATCTCTCATATGGAGCCAAGGGCTGCTGTGAGGCCTTGCCGCTTGAATCCCAGTGTCTGCGCATTCGGAGCTCATGCACAGAGATCCATCCAGGCATCCTGTGGCCTGCCCTCTGACGTAGTCCCTCTCCTGCCTTAAATCTTTTGGTGGTTGTACGGCCTTCAGGGTGGCTGTCCCTCCATTGACAAAACTGATTTTAAACCTACTAGGTACTGGGTGCCACGCTAGGTACAGGGAGGATGCAGTGGACAGGAAGTCCAGAGTCTTTACCCTGCTCTGAGGGCTTCCCGCTCTGGCCCCTGCCTACTGCCCTTCCTGACTCGCTACCTCGGGACCCCACCCCCAACTAAGAGGTTGCGGATCTGTGAAAGCTCACAGTAAGCTCTCTCCTGGGCCTTTGTTCAGGTTCCTTCTGCGTGGATGGACCTTGCTCAGGTCACCTACCTGCCTGACTGTGACTCCTGCCCATTCCTGGTCTCACAGCTTGCCTCCACCGTGGCCCTCAGTGCGTGGTATGGCATGAAAGGGAGACCCTGTGCGAGAGTGCGGAGTACACTGGCCATAGGAGCTGGCAGACCTGATTCCACTCAGCTCCATGCCCTTCCACCTGTGGCACCTGGGGCAGGTGACATCACCTCTCTGCCCCTAACCTCCTCTTTTGTAACACAAAGGCAGTAATATCTTCCGCAAAGTTTTATTTCCAGTGTTACATAAGACCCATGGTAGCGGTGTGGTAAATGGCAGCCATTGTGTGAATGTCTACATGGTTTCTTGCCTGTCACTCTCACTAGCCCATGAGCACCCTGTGCTTCTGCCATCTTGGGATACCCTGCCTGAGGGGCAGAGGCCTGTGTGCTTGAAATGAGCAGTGTGAAGCCTTGGGGAAACGTGTCTCTCTATATCAAAAGACTTCTTGGTGCCGGAAGAGTTAAAATCTGCTCGTGCTTATAAACAAGCCCCCTTTCAGCTCAGCACCATCACTGGTGTGAGTCACAAGGCTTAGCAGGTGTGGGCAATAATTAAAGGCTTCAGCAATCTACCTGGGCAAGGTATTTTTGCCTCTTATTCCAAAGAGGAAAGTCTCTCTATGGAGAGCAGAGGAGCTCATTAATGAGACTAATTAGGTGTAAAGGGGGTAGAGGCTGGCATCAGCTGCAGCTTGGAGGAGCTAATCATTAAGCTCTGTAATCTCCTCCACTGAACACAAGCAGATCAGGTTCAGGGGCTGTGAGCGGGGCTCCCACACCTGAGTACCTGACCATAGGCTTTGGAGAGGCTGAAAGGCCCTACCTCTTCCCCTGGCGTGCTCCACCAGGAGATGCAACACACACACGCACACACACACACACAAACACACACACACAATCGCACGCGCAGCACGGGGTTGGCTTCCAGGGAAAAGAGCCAGATCATCCAAGAAGATGCTTTCCTCTTCGTGTTCACTCATCTTTGAGGAGCACGTGCTGGGAAGCTGTGCACTGGGTTTTACTGTGAGTTTTCCTGGGTAGATGGAATGAATCAAAGAATATCTTTCTTGGCTTCCACATGTGGATAGGAAAACTCTCATGCCTAGAATTCCAGGTTTTCTGGCCAGCACTAATGTTTAGCCACCACGGGGCAGATCTCTCTTCCTGTGTCTACCTCTTCCCTGGCCTGTGAGTTCAGTGACCCTTGGCCAGGGGACTGATTCCCCCTGAGATCTCCCAGTGGCTGGCATCCCAGTGTGTCACTGACATATTGGATGCATGGAGGGATGGATGGAGGGAGGGTGGTGGGACAGATTTTGGCAATGCCACTTTCTTAGCTCTGTGGTTTTGGTCATGTCACAACCGAGCCCAATTTCCTCATCTGAAAAAGGAGTGGTACAGGAGTACTTTCAAAAGTATAAGACCATTTATAAAAGTAGTTCACTTACAATTATCGTGAGTTTAAAATTTCAGTAAGAGGAGAGAGAGGTTGATCATTAGGGAATGGGAAAACAATTCCAATAAATTTCCCACAAAGGACCCGAATGAGCCAAAGGGCAGGGCATCCTTGTGCAAGGCCACAGGAGGAAGAGACCTGCACCTAGAAACTGGGCTCCCAGCTCCTGGTGCCAGAGAATGTCTGTGCTGTTCACACAGCTCACTCCCCATGGCTTTGGGCTCTGCTGCCAGCCACCCTGGGGGGCTTTCCATCTCAGCAACATGCCCTTGGAGACTCCTAGGAGGCAGGGAAGGAAGCAACTTGGCTCCTCGTCTCCCCCAGGAGACCCACTCCACAGAGCAGCCCTGTTTAGTCTCCTACACCTGCAGCCATGTGCCCCAGGAGCTCTCGGAACGTCGACACCAACTGAGCCATGTGTCCAGCTAACGAATCCCAAGGGTCCAAGGGTCAGGTTGCTGGTGATGTCCTTCTTGTCCTTAGAGCCTTGGCTCTGACATGAGCACTTTGGCGAAGTCTTCTCTGATATCCAACTAACTCTCTCCGATCTTCTGTGGTCCGTCCATCGCCTGGGCACCCTCCACCACTAATCTTGCCAATCCCATCCAGCTAAGGGGTGGGCATGTGACCCTGGTCTGGCCAAGTGGAGGACCCCATCCTCTGGTCACAGTGATCGGTTCGGGATGGCCCAGGTGTGGCCAAGCATTTTCTACTGAGACTAGATGCAGACACCAGAGCGGGGAGGGCCTTACTTCAAGCTCTGAGGTCTACTTAGGCCCTTGTGGCTCTATTACAAAGCAAAAGAATGTTGGAAAATAAAAACAGGAAAAGCAAAGCAAAGCAAAGCAAAGCAAAGCAAAGCAAAGCAAAGCAAAGCAAAGCGTAACAGCAGTTGAGGAGAGACTGGACAGTATCAGCTGAGCTCCTGAATCCAGCCATGCTGGTAGCAGAGAAGGCCTTGGACTTCTCAGCTATGAGCTAAGAAATTCTCCCTCCTGCCTTTTTTGTCCAAGTTGGTTAAGTTGGGCCCCACCATCTACAACCAAGAGAGGCCAAACCACAGTTTAACCAAGTCTACGACCTTATCAGTCAGCTGTAGTTTTATTTTTCCTCTCCAATACTATTGCTGCTACTGTCTTAACACAGTTTCTCGATACGCATTCCTCACACCCTTCCTGTTTTTTAGTTATGAACCAAAGTCACAGTTCTGGAACTGAGGGAAGCAAAGACATGGCAGGGCCCAAGACTGCCCTCAGACCAATGCCTGTGGCCCCCAGATGAGCCTCTTGGGTGCAGCTGTCCTACCGACACTTTCTGGACTCCACATGCTCCTTATGAAGACTCTGTTTGTTTCTTAAAGGTTTTTTTCTGAGATCCCTTAGAATGCTTTCCACCATTTTCTTGGATTGAACAACAAAAATCACAAAAATATGAATATACACAATGTTCTAAAAAAGCCAATAGCTTTAAAATAATTAGGAATAAAAGGTGGCGGGGGGAGCAGGTAGTAGGAGAACTAAGATTGGCTCCCATTAGGCAGTGCAAAGCATTCTGAAACGGGATGCTGATATGTCGGGAACCCTTATGTTTTACATACATATTACAATCCTCACCCTACAGATGAAAAAACCGAGGTGCAGAGAGGCTTAAGTGCGCTGCTTTCCGTCACAGCTTGGCAAATGATTACTCCTTCCCCTTTCCACGTGATCTGAAACCTCCCTGCTGGCGTCTCCAGCAAGGCCCCCACAGCCCTCCATCCAGTAACCGCAGGGTGTCCTCCTGTTGCTCACAGGTGGGCCTCCACCCTCAGGAGCAATGCCAAGGCAGAGGCTATTTTTCATTCATCTCCACATCCTGTCCACCAGCACAGGGTTGCAGTAAACGTTTGCTGGAGTAAGTGGATGGATGACAGAGTCATGACTTGAACCCCTGCCTACTCAACTGGCAGCCAGACACAGCCTCCCTTCCCCAGCCGCCTCTGTGCCTGCCAGCACCTCCCAACCTCCTTCGTGTTCTCCCTGGAGGGAGGCAGGCTGGGTAGTAGAAGTGGTTACAAGACCAGAGGGAGCACGGACAATGGTAATAAATATGTAAAACCCAGAATTCATCACATCCAGCTAATTCTAAATGCAAAAGACACCACATCCTCTGAGACAGACCCCAACAAAGGAGTCTGGTTTGCAGCAATTTGAAGAGTGGACCAGAATTGTCTGGTCTGACTCAAGAAAGCATTCTCTTCTTGAAAGGCAAGATAACCACAAGGTTCACCATCCTTGACTAATTTGGTGGCCAAGTGACCACCCCCCACCCCACCTCAGTTTTAGTTCTGTAAGAGACCTTCCGTGTGGTCCCTGAGAGGTCTTACAGCCTTGACAGCACTGGACTAGAGACCCTCTGGACAGGAACCTCAAAATCTGTAATGCACAGGATGTACCTCTCTTGAAGAGACAGTGTTACAGCTAGATGTTAACATTACACAAAGTAAACTCTGTCCTCTGGGGGGGGGGAAATGCTCCATAATGAAGTCAGTGTCCCTCATGCAGTGCACTTGAAAACAGGCGCATTCCTGCGGTGCCTGCCTTCATGCACTAACCCAAAGAAGGGGAGAAAGGGCCTGCCGAGCCACCCAGGAAAGACAGCTAATGCTTACAATCTGGCCAGGCGGGAGGTCTGCAAACCCTCCCCTCTAGCCTCCCACACGCGAAACATTTCCTACAGCAAAGGCTTCAAAGGTAGGAAGGGGGAAAAAGATTTCCCCTCTGCCCTATGTCAGCTGAGAGAATATCTTTCTGTTCCCACTGCTAATCACCCTCTCCCCACACACGCACAGCACATACGCACGGCCCTGCACACACACAGCTGCAGGAGAGAACCAAAACTATATACCCAGCTGGAAAGGACGGGCGTAGTTTTGAAACCGTGGATGAAGGTCTTGCCAAAAGCATATGATCTGAAGTTAGTGGTTCCATTCCTATTTCTAAAACTTACTAGGATTAAGGGAGATCAGGAGAACAGTGTGGACAGAAATGCACTGCCTCCGGGTGAACTGCTAAGCACAGCAGTGGGCGCACACAGGAAGTGACCCCATCTATGAATCCCAGCACTCACCAGATTGTAATGACTGGGTCTTCACCACCAACTAGAGGAAAAGCTGTTCTTCAGCAATAGCCAACAAGGAAAGACTTGAGGGACACTGAGCAGCACTCCTCACCTGAGTCCCAAAACTTCTTGCCTGCTGACTCTGCCTTGGTGGTAAGAACTCCAAATAGAGTCCTCCATCCACCTGTGGTTGCTGAGGGCCCCAGTGAGATCCTGTAAGGCAGCCTGGGCAAGGCTGGGGTGGGGGGGACGGGTGACTTTAGATACCATCACGCAAGCTGGTGAGACATCTGGAAAACTCAGCCTCTGTGTAGGCAAAGATGGAAAAACAAGCTGACAACCACAGCTGCGCGGCTCTCGCAGCTATTGCCAAGGCTGTTGGCCAGTGCGCTGTGTGTGCAGTCGAGCTCTACTTTGCTCTGGTCTCGACCAGCATCATCGGTGGTGACTTAGACAGAAACACAGAGAATGCTGATCAAATCTGTAAAGGAGATGGTGACGGCAAGGTTAAAAAAAATTCTCAGGAGACCGAAACAATGGGCTGAAACTAACAAGTTGAGATGTATCTGGGATAAATGTAAATTCCTATACTTAGGTTCAAAAAATCAACTCTGGAAGTGCTAGTCAAGGCCAACCTGCTTTAGAAGCAATTTATATGGTAGGTAGAAAAGAGGCAGAATTTTATATTTAATATATGTTCAGCAATGGCCAACAGTGTGATATGGCTCAAAAAAGAAGGATGCAACTCGCCTACATTCACAGGAGTAGAAAATCTCGAGCTACACTCAAGTGCAGTAGAGTCCAATAGAAACATAATGTGAGTTACCTGGGTAATTTAAAATTTTCCAGTAGCACAACTGAAAAGTAAAAAGAAACATGGGGAATTCTAATAATGTACTATATTTTATCCAATGTATAGAAAACTATAGTTTCAACCTAATAATTTACATAGAAAAATTTTAATGAGTTTTATGTTCTTTTACTTGTACGAAGTGTTAGAAATCCGGTGTGTTTTACCCTTACAGCACATCTCCATCTGAACCAGACACATTTCAGGTGCTCAAAAGCCACGTGTAGCCAGTAACCACCATATTGGACATCACATGGCTAAACTGCCCACCAAGTTCTGTTCTCATCAGACCACAACTGGAATATCTGGTATTTTGGGAATGTGAAGAGGGACAATGACAAACTACAGCTCTCCAAAGACTAGCTGAAGGACTGGGATGAGAAGGCTTAGTGCAAAAGGATTGTGTTCTTCCAGCACTGGTAGGAAAATCACAAGCAATACTAGTCTTAAGTGGCTACAGGGCTTAACACTAGGACGAGCGAATGAAAACTGTGATAAGATTTTGGCTCTTTAAAAATGAGTTGCCCTGACATCAGAGGTGTGAAAGCAGAAGTCAGCTGACATGCAGAAGCGGATGTGTGCATTGACAGGATGACGATCCTCTGAGGTCCCTTTCAACTCTGAGATTCAAGGCTTGGAGACACCAAGTATGGCCATGCAGTAAAAAGACTGGCTGGCTGGCCAACAAACCAGAGCATGCACATCCAAAGGTGTTTTCTCCTTCAAGTGGTTTTCTTAGGAGATGACGGTTTATTTGTGCCAACCCTCGCAGGCTGCCTGTGTAACTGTGGCTGTCAGGTAGAGGCACAGTGGGGTCTTACTCTGCACAGTGCCTGCCTTCAAGGAAGGGTTGCAATAAACCTTCGTAGTGTAACATCAGCCTCTGGTTCTCAGCTGACTGTAGTAGTGAACAGAAAGTACTACAAGCAGGGTCTCTGAGGCCCTCCCCACTGAAAGACTGTGTGAGTGCTCCTCCTGCCATCTCATGGAAAAAGAACACTGCCAGTGGCCCTTATGGACTTCAAGGCTGGAGGAGCCTCCAGCCCATCTAAGGTCCTAGGAAGTCCAGAGCTCTATTTGGATGTCTCACCACCCATTGGTCATTACACTAGGAATATGCACTGTAGATCCTTACTAGTAAGCTCCTTGAAGTCAGGGACTGTTCAAAGGCCCCACAGAGCCTGTTACCGGACAACCATAAGCACACAGGCAGCCTGCAAGGGTTGGCCTGAGTACACTGTCACCTCCCAAGAAGAGGTACATGCAACTCTGGTATAAAGAAAACTAGCTGAAATAGGGGGCTTCCAGGGGATTTCTTCGGGATGGCAGAGGAAGGCAAGAAAGAAACCCCCAGGGGAGCCTCGGAAGGCCTCTCTGAGAAGGCTTCCCTTTCCTTCCTGGATGTTGAGGGTTCACTATGTGTCAGGCTCTGTGCTGCGCACTGGGGACCACCAAGGGCATTGATGGGACTTCTGTCGCTGAGGTGCTTGCAGCCTCCCAGGAGAGAGAGAGAGACAGGCTCAAGAATAAGGGTGACGAAGGGTGTAGGTGTTAGGACAGAGGTTTGCCTGGATGTTAGGACAGAGGCTTGCCTAGGTAGAAAGGGAGTCTGAAAAAAGAAGGGGTCCATCCCACCTGGGCTGTCAGGAGAAGCATCACAGAGGAATAGCGGGGGTGATGCACACGGTGAACCCTGAAAGCCTGTTCGGCAGACCCTGGAGGGCGTTAACGCAAAGAGTGCACAGAACAGCCCAGGGCACTCAGGACCAAGTCTCTACAGGGGGCACTAGGGTTGATGGCAGAGAATGTGAAGGGAAGTAGAAAGGGGAGGTCACCGGCCACATTGTGAAGGTCATGGATGCGATGCCAAGGAGTTGAGACACTGTCCTGTATGGACTGAGGGACACAGAAGAGTTTTAGGATGAGATTTGTCAGGAGTAAGTGTACATATCTTTTAATACAAGATTTCTTTTTGTTCTGCCTTCATTTTAGTAAAAATGAAGCATTCGGTAGCTGGCAAATCATCTCTGCATCCCAAAGACAGTGCGACATGTGATAATGACTGTGAAGCGCAGCTAAGCCTGTTAGCAAGAATGACCAGGGAGTGAGAGGCAGGAGTGATGCATTACCTTCCGCCGCCGTCTCTTTGTTTAAGGATCATTAGGAAGGGAGCCATTAGAAAAACGCTAGCCAGGTAATAGGAGGGAAACAGGTCTTGGCAGGGCTGTGTTACCCATGGAGAAATTAGCAAATAAAATTCAGAGAAGAAAGCAGGGGCTCCTGTGCTTACTCAATGAGGCTCTGGGGGAATAATGGCACATGTGGCTATCACCCGAGGAAGCCCTGATGAGGCAGCGGGCTTGCTCAACATTCAGCGACAGGCTTCAGGTGAGCAGAGCATCCTTCCCAGGCAGGGCTGCGACCCCTAGGCTCCTTGCAAGGGCTGGCTCTTCACCCTTGATCCACTCTCCCAGGCATGGGGTTATGCACAAGGGATGGTGCAATGACTGAGCTGTCACCTGTCCTCAGGAAGCTCACACTCCCTGATGTGGGGCATTCCAGCCTCAAGGGGGCAGGGCAGGACTCATCCTCCCCAGTCCACGTGGAAACTGATGGGGGAGGCAGGGACTCAGTTTACTCACTCATCCATTCCCTGGTACTTTGCTTAGTTACCATGATCCTTTTGTTACTGTGATCACCAGGAATAATCGAGCATGAAGGAGGAGAGTTGGGAACTGCCATTATGGCAAAAGGTTGCCCAGAGAGGTGTCATCTCTCCCTGTCCCCAATTTTGTTGGGTTTCAGATACTCCATCCAAAAAAACTTGCACTGAGTGCCTTTTACAGGCCAGGAGCTAGAGAGCAGAGTGAGCAAGTCACAGCCTCTGCCCTAAGCATGTGGTCCAGTCTGGCACCTCTAACAGGGGTGTACACAGCTGAAGGAATTTAGCTTGGGCTAACACCGGACACTCTGCCTTAGGGTTATCTGAGAAGCACTGCTGGGTGATGAGTACTGCTCAGGAGTGACAGGTGGGAGGCAGACAGGGTGTGGAGAACGGATTGGAGGGGACAATGAGGAGGCCGGTTACTTGCATCAGCATCACTTCATGAACAGCTTCCACTCTCCCTCCTGAGACCAGTTTGTAGGAAAAGCAGACAACTTTGGGGGAGAAGCTGGGATGATCTGTCTCTAGGACTCTAACAATATTCTGTGAAGCTTTCCAGGGAAATCCCCTCCACCAGGGGAGCCACATCCTGGGGAAAGGGACCTGGGCAGGCAGCCAGAGGCTCTCCACAGTTCCTACTGGCTGGCAGAGCACATTTCTGAGTGGGTCAGGGCTGAGGGTCTCTCAGATGACAGCTGCTTCAGTGCCAGGAATTTCTGCATCACCTTGCATTGCTGGAAGAAGTTCCAAAATTGAGGCTGGATCCCCTACAGCTCCCTACTTAGTTAATAATAAATACCAACTTTTCTGCACTGGTTCTCCAAGGGCACCTGGAGTTGGTAGCAGACATGGGCTCTGGAGTTGGCCTCCTCTGAGTTTAACTCCTGGTTCTGCCACTCACCAGCATCCAGGAGTCTAGACATACAACTGCACCTTCTCTGATCACACTCAATCCATCCACGAGGCTGGCAGGGTTGGTGGTATCTCAATTTTGTACATGAGAAAACTGAGGCCAAATGAGTTTTGGGGGATTTACATGGCTCTTAAGGGATAGATGTAGGGCTAGAATCCAGGACTCTTAATACTGAGTTCAACATTTTTCCATAGCCCCTGGGGTCTTGGCCAAAGGTAGCATAAGGTTGCAGAATACACCTTTGGGAGTGCAGCCAAGAATATTATTTCAGTTTGTTTCTCAGACGCATCAAGCCAGATCTTCCCTATTACCGACACATGGTCTGACAATCCCATGTCCTAGCATCAGCACAGCATCCTCTATCTAGGGGCCCCAACTTGCCTCCCAACCATTCAGCACCCTCCTACTCATCCTTTAAGACCTGCCTCATGTTACCTTCTTTTCTGAGAAGGCTTCAGACTTCCTTTGTTCTGTTTTGGGTTTTTTTTTTGTTTTTTGATTTTTGTTTTTTGGTATTTTTCTTATACACTCATCTATTCCAATCTACCATTGTCTCATTCATTCATTTTTTTTTTTTTTTTAATGTCTGTCTCCCTCATAAGACTTGAGGAGCTTGGGACAAGGGGTTATGTCTTATTCATCTTTTTATCAGCAACAGCCACCAGTGCTTTTGACACACATCAGAAGTCAAAAGAATGCTTTTCATACGCATGGTCTTAGTAAGGCTGAGGGTTCTGGGAGCCAGAAACAGCCCCAGGAGGAAGAACTTCCATTAATATCCTGAAGCTCTTCCCTTCATGGGTAGATACTCAAAAGGCCCATGTGGCCCAGTCACAGTCCCACAGGACAAAGCCCCTTTTTCTCTTCAAAGGAAAAATGTAATAAACCATGGTTATTTTAGGTGGCCACTTTCTTCAGTGTGAAAGACATCTTGGAGTGGGGTGGGTGGGTGGGCAGATGGCAAAAAGGGGGGGCAAAATATCAGGTCTGCATGGTCAGAGATCATGATACTTCCACACCCTGAAAGAACCCCCAGGTCAATATGAAGCAGGTGATGTCCCAATTACTTTACAAGGACAAAAAGAAAGACTTTTGGATTTTTTCCAAGACAAGCAAGAGTCCTGATATTAAGAGACTCCTTCAGTTCTTGTCCATTTCTTTGCTTCTAATTCCCCCCTCTGAGTTATCTTTCTGGCCCATGTTAAGTATGGAAAGTAACTGTTCAAGTATTATAAAGCACATTTTTTTCTATTGTTTTAATGGCCCCAGTAAGGGCACCATTGTTCCTTAGTGGTATACACGCTTCATTCTAGTAATTAGCTGTCAGAGAGGACCCGACAGCAGCCTAATGTTGTCCGCTCAAATCATATTAATGAAATGCAATCCACTCAAATGTCCGGAATGCATAGCTGTAATTGCATTAAGCAGAGAGGCTGGGGACATCAGGATCAAACTTCAGTCTCTGAACAGAGCGTTACGATCAAGCACATTAATCCATTATTTCTTCAGAATCTGACAGCCAATTAATATACCAGGCTTTCATACACCAGGCAGAGGATTGATGTCCCTGTCATGATTCTGTTTTTAAAAAAACCATTAAAATGACTGTTTGTACTCAGGGATGTCAAAGTAAATGCTGGGTGTAATGTTTCTAATCAAAGCCAATTGTTCAAAGGTGGAAAGGTAAGAAACAAACTTTAGAAGAGCACTGTCATCTCTCCCAAAAAAGGAAATTTAAAGATCTGAAAGCGTCACCGTTTCCCCCGGTGCTTTTAACAAAAAAGTAGCTAAAATTAAGTACTAGTCAGAGTTCAAAAAACTCAGCTTCATCAAGTGATTTTGAACAAGATATGTTCGGCGTGGGTTCCTTTTTATTTTTAACACAAACAGGTCTTCATTTTAAGGATTTCACTGGTATTTACAACTAAGTACATCAATACACAGCAAGACGGCCCAGTCCCGAGTTTCTTGCTTCCTTCGCAGACCACACTTTGTTAATTACCAAAGCTGCCATGCACAAATTAGAACTTCTGTGGGCCTGAGAAGGCAAAACTGAGAATAAATACCTCCTCCAATCCGCAGAACTGCACAAATGTCCTCTGAATCAGACCACTTGGAAGAGTGTGCACATCAGCGGAGCATTCAGGAGCGTGATAAAACTTAATTAGAAGCTGCTCCTAGGACATTGGCATTGGTGTGCTGGATCATGTCGAGAAAAACTGTGGCCTAAGGACTGCCGGTGTCCTTGATGGGGGCCCTCTTGGTGCGGTTGCTCGTATTGTGCTGAAAGCGGACTCGTGTGGGGGTGAGGACTAGAATGCATTTCTGGGCTTCCCAGGATCTAGACCCTCTCTATTGCAGTTCTCCCTCCCCGCTGCCCCCTCTGGGATGTTCTGCCACACGACCATCAGTGCTGCTCACTTCTGTGATGGGTTCCCTCTATACATTTCCTTTGAGTGACAACTTTCAATGCTGAGCCCGTTATCCCCTTCTCAGCTTGGTTTCATATGCCTTCTGTTGGGCTCCCCAGCCCCCTGCTGGCCTTTATCACAGCACCTACCAACGATGGGCTGGAAGTGTCTGTCGCCGTGCTGACCTCCTCTACCTGAGTGTGCACAGCTAGAGCTTCAGGATGACGACCTCCCCGGGCCCGGCGTGCAGCAGTGACCCAAGGAAAGCCTGTTGAGCCCAACAGAGCATGAACATCTTTAAGGCTCAGGATGTGAATCTCCATATTGGTTCTCCACTCCTCTCAGCAGCACAGAGGAGTGACTTACGGGCATCGTTCGCATTGTAAAAACTAAGGATTCCATACCTGTCTTTTACAACTAGCCTTACCAGCAGTGTCTAGTTTATTTCCATAACCATTCCACCTAAACAAACAAACAGACAAAGAAACAACAAAAAAACCCCAACCCCACCCCTCAAGTTAAGTCCCAAACCTTGGGAAATGAGGCACGGTTTTTATAAGCAAAACCACAAAAATAGCAGTTGCCTCATCAACCCAGGCTCCATGCCCGGAGAGGGAAAGGTTGTAATTACTGTGTAAGGGGCCTTAAGAGTGTACGTGGAGATGTACAGTGTTTGAAAAAGATGTATGCAATCTTAGGGTTCATGTCAGAAAGACACTTTTAATAGAAGAATTTACATGCTGACAACTAAGAGATTGTTAAAATAGGTTAAGCTTTGGGCGAAATAACTCTGAGGGATTATAACTATAAAGAAGAGTTCTGGACAACATGGGAGGCTGAGGGAGGACAGAGGGATACTTAGAGAGTCCCTACTATGTGCGCTTGGCACATACTAGCTTTATACACGCCTCTGATTTAGTCTCCATGACCACCCCTGGGGGGCAGGAGTTACTGTCTCTGCTTCATTGAGGAGGCTCAGCAAAGCAGAGTAGCTTGTCCAAGGTCACGAGTGCACTGCTCGGGAGCAGAGCTGGGATCTGAATCCAGGTCTCTCTTATTCTAAGCCCATCCTTTCTTTCCCTTCCATGTCTTACCAAAGGTCAACCATTTTTCTCCACTAAAATGATGTTAACTATCAGTAAAGCAAAAACATTACTCGAA
The DNA here is from genome assembly GCA_004026545.1 of Mormoops blainvillei. Lineage (NCBI taxonomy): Eukaryota > Metazoa > Chordata > Mammalia > Chiroptera > Mormoopidae > Mormoops > Mormoops blainvillei. Next base: position 289,938 of record PVJD01000519.1, on the reverse strand, counting down.
GCATCCAGGAGCTTGGAAGAAGAAGGCACGCAGTAAAGATATGAGCAGACGGTGTGTAACGGAGAGGGCCAGGCTTGGAGCACAGAGGGCTGGTTTTCAACTCCTGCCTCACTTCCTGGAAGCCTGGTTTTGGGCAAATCACTCTGTCATTTTCATCACTTGGTTTCCTCATCTGAATTATGGGGATGAAGCCACATACCAAAAAGGGTTGCAGGGAGGCTAATGAACTAAAACATGCTGTCTGGTATGTGACGATAGTTTACTGTTTTCCAGGCCTTACTATGTACCAGGCAGTATTCTAATCACTTTACAGATAATGACTCAATTAATGCTCACAACAACCCCAAGGGGTATAATTATTCTCATTTTACAGATGAGGAAACAATAAAGAAATTAAGAACTCACCAAGGACACTCAGAGCTGGCATCTGGACCTTGCATCTGCCTCTGGAGCCCATGTGCTTACCCACCACTTTCTTCTGTTTACAGGTTGATGGCGACAGTGGTAATTCATCCTTCAAGGCTTTAGCTCAGTCACCTCTTCAGGGAAGTGCTGCTAAGCAACCTCTCCTCTGGCTTAGCCTGCTGCTCCCATTGGCACTTCTTGCCCACATTAAACAGCTCTGACTCCTCCACTCATCACTGAGCACCTGGCAAGCAGGGCCCATGTCCTCTCCTCTCTGTCCTCTCAGAGTCCAGTACAGAGCAAGCATCCTGCCCCACTGTGAGCAAGGAAGCATGGGTTCCCTTCACACCTGGGCAAACAAAAGCCTCACACTCATTCCAGCCAGTCAGCCTACATGGAGGGGGTTTAGTTAAAAGGGAGAAAGTGGATCATCAACATTCAATCCAAGAAAGGAAACAAGCTCACGCATTTCCCCCTTCACTGTTTGGCAAACTCCTGTTTATCCTCTAAAATCCACTGTAGACATATCTTGTGTGAAACCTGCACTAATGCCTCAAAGAGACTTCATCTCTCCCTCTTTTGAACAGGCTTCTACAATGGCACTTAATGCGCTGCTTTGAGAGTTCTCTGCATCTCCCCATCTGACAGTGTGTGGAAAGATGGTGTTATGCACAAGTTTCCAGCCCTAAGTTCAATAGCAGGTGTAGAGTAGCAACGTCTTCACTCAGATCTGGGTTTCTCACCTCCAGCAGCAAGGCCAGGATCTAACCATTAGACTCAACTTAGCCCAGAGGCACAGTATTGTTACATCAAAAAATAAAGCCTATTCACTTTCTTTCTGATATGCCTACAGGGAAACATTTCTGGGCAATCTTGAACAACTTCCCCAGAATTATTTAGGGGGAGTAGTGAAGTTCAGTTTCTGGCTTTGCAAGGTCTAGCTGTGACCTTGGCTACTTAATAAAGCCTTAGTTTCCTCACTGATTGAGAAGGGATAACAGCACTTACCTTATGGGGTTGCTGGGGAGAATAAATTAAATAATGCATGTAAGGTGCTTTGCAGAGTTCCTAGAAGATGGTCAGTGCTTTCAAATGGGGGCTGTCTGGGGCAGGCAGTACAGCTCAGCATTAAGATCACGGACTTAGGAGTCAGGTGTGTTGACCACTCTCTCTATGCCTCTTCTCCTTGCTCATCCAAATGGAACAACAGCAATTACCTTTTAGATGATTGTATGGAATAGTTGGGAGTGTGTGTAAAAGTACCTAGCTCAGTCCCTGGCACACAGTAGGCCCTTGGCAAATGGCTTAAGGGAGCCATGGAAACCTTTAGCACTGGTCCTCATCTTCTGCCTCTGGTCTCCTAATACAAAGTCCATTCTTGTCTCAGTCACCAATGCTGTCTAGGAGTCCTTGAAAGGCTGCCGGGCAGATGACTTTAAATATCGGCAACTGGCCAGCGTGAGGAAAGTGTGGATTGTATTCAGAGGGGCTTCTCCCTGAAATGCACCCTGAACAACTCCACGTGTAACCAGTGTCTAATTACCTTTCCAATACTGGTGACATTCTCCCCCAGCTCCAGGTCCTCCTCCAGGCCAGACTGATCTTTCTAAAATGCTGATGGGATCTCCCATTTCTACTGACCAGAGATGCCCAGTGGGACTCCCCATCTTGAGCTCTGTGTCCTAACGCTGGCTCCACAGCATCAACAGGACCTCTGCCTCAGAGGGTTCAGTGCTCAAAGTCTGAGGAATACTGGGATAACTCAAGTTTTAGTATGGGTTATTGCTGAGGCGTATGTAGCCTTTACTGTACACTGTGTTCTTGCAAAAGGGGAACCTCGTCAACTGTATTCCCAGAGTCTCTTGGCTGCAGAGCCCTTTTTATTCAAAGAACACTCACTGCTACCGGTATGAAAGACACTGGGCATACTCTTTAGAACGGAACTTCTAAGATTTTTCACAAGTGTTCCTTTCTAGTTTTATGCCTCCTCCTGCCCCTTCCTCAGCCCACGCCCGTCTTTCAATAGTGTAGCACTCGCTGCTTTGCCCAATATGGTGTACCCTTCTTGCCCATGTGCCTCTGCCTAAAAGGAGTATCCTCCTCCATCTGGTGAGACTGCACTCGCCTTTCAAGGTCCAGCAAGCTATCCCCTCCACTGGGACACCTGACCCTCCTCCCATCTCACCTACCTCTCCCACCCCACCTCTGCTCCAGAATACATTGTAGGGGTCACTTAATGACAGGACGAACTCTTTACTTGCTTTTCGCTTCCCCTCCCCACCGCCACGGAAGATAAGTTCCTGGAAGACAGGGCCATGAATGACTTTTCTCTGAATACCTGGCATGAGGCCTGCACAGAATAGGTGCTCAATTATGCTGAGTAAATGCTCACTGAAGGTCAGAAGGAGCCACTGCATGCAATGTAATAGAATTTTTAAAAACATGGTTTGAATGCCTTAAGTTTTACAGATTTAAGATTTTTATTTTTCAGAACATAAATCCTTAGCATCTGACTATAAATTCTTAGTGGATTTAAAAGCAACATGTGCTTTCTGCTCTACTGAATACAGAATCTGAGAAAGGCAGAGCCAAGGGGCCTTCAGAGATCTGCTGACCCTGCGCTGTTATTTCAAAGAGGAAGAACCGGAAGCCCAGAGGAGGGAGGGGCTTGCTGGAGGGCAGCTCTCCCATTGCTCTTGCCAGTCCTCTTTCCCGGCGGCTTGTGCTATATACGCGAAATTCCTCAGGGGCATGGGGGTGACCCAACAGGGTCTCAAAATCCGACTGCCTCCTTGTGCCTAGCTGAACTGAAGAGAACTTCTTTGTAATGGCACCAAAATGATTTTGCTTGTTAACTATGCACTCAACAGTCATGCTGGGCTGCAGCACATACAGAAAAGGCTACAAAAAAGCAGTAACAGTATGACATGAGAAAAGCACCCTCCCCCCAAGAGTTGGCTGGTGTTCACTCTTGATGTTAAAGGATGAATTCTTTAGGCAGTCACATATTTCTTCCAGATAACTCTGAAGGAACTCCGTGATAATTTGGCATCAATATCCAACTTATGTTACCTAACATATTTTCGCAGCTACAACTCCCTGCATGAGATATTTTATATGGACAGATCTATGGTGATTGGTAAATTACAATATGTACAAGTACAAATGCTTCTAGGAAATGGGACTTTATATAAAGATGTGGTATTTTATACAGAAGCCATGCTACCTACATACACAGGTTGGGGTAACAGATATGTAAACAGTTATGCTTTGGAGAAGATAAGGTTCGTCTTTAAAAAGATGTGGGCTTATTTCTCCTTTAAACAATGGCTTGTGAAGTGAGATTTACAAGTCTTGAGGCATATAAGAAACACAGCTTTAAAAGAGTTAACATATCCCTACCAGAAGTCCTAACAAATTGAATCTTATTTAATTAGATATTGTATTTGGGGGGAAAAAATGAAATAAAATTCTTTCATTAACTAAACCAAACTCCCTTAAAGGCAACAATATGTTCCTCTCTGTCAGGACAGAATGGAATAAAATCTTTATTTTAATTGGGGTCAGACGAGGAGCCATTTGGCTTCAGATGCTTTGTTTATCAGCCCTGAGCTTTATGGCTGAACCGGAACGCGAAATATTCCATTACGTAACCGTTCCACTTAAAAGCCCACTTTCCCAATGGTTCTTCATGTGCTAAATGCTGTAATACAGCCTGAACTTTAGAAATGGAATATTTAAAGATTCCCCAGTGACATGATGATCCCAAGATGGCCTTGGTCAGAGGTGCCATTTCTTCTGTCCAGCAATGTGGTTTCCCTTAGACATGAGCCCTGTGGTCAAGAAGAGTAGGCTAGGAAAGCCATCCATTGTGCCACAACTACTCAGCATGCATGAGAATGTCCCCTGCATGCACCTGGGCTGAAAGGTTCCATATATGACAAGCATTCATCAAACATTCATCAAACATCTACAACATGGCAGGTTTTGAGAAACAATACAACCTGGTGATCAAGCGTACGCACTTGGTGGACAGACACTCTGTGTTAGAATTCTGACTCTGACACTTCTAGCTGTGTGACCACAGGCAAGTCAGTAACCTTTCTGTACCTCTCATCTGTACAACAGGAAAATATAATGGTATCCACCTCACAGGGTCATTGTGAAGGTAAACGAGAAGTGTGTGTCAAGTGCTGCAAAGAGTGCCTGGATGGAACAGGGGAGCTCTATTATTATGGTTATTATTAATAAATATTTCCACATATGTCCTCACCACAACTTACAGAGGTGAGGGTAATTAAGGTCCTTTCGCTAACGAGGAAATAGGCTTGGAAAGGGTAAGTTATTTGTCCAGGGTCACATAGCCGTTTCAACCCAGGCTTGTCTAAAGTTCAGGGCTCTCTTTTCACTAAGAGATGTTACTTTCAGGACAAAAAGAATTAACACATATTTACAATACAGAACCTAGAGAGGGCTCAAAATTTCCAGATAGTCTTTAAAAAAAAAAACCCACATAATAGTTTGTATGGGTAATTGGACAGAGAGGAACAAGTTTGTAACCACTACCATTTTCTCTAAATAGATAGATCTTATTATCTATAAAATGATGAGCTAAGTGATCTAATGTAGTAAATAATTCATATTTTAAAAAATTAGCATCTTTATTATAACTGAGGATAACAATAATGATTAAGTGTATTAACTAACTCATTATACATATATGTGCAAGGTTCCAGGCTGAAAGCCATTCAAGTTGATCATGCAAGATTACAACTTCTCTCCTCAAAATGCATTAAAGTAGGAAAATATTAAAATAACTAGTGTTCAGAGAGTCAAAATAGTTTCCATTTCCACTGTGAAATTTCATTTGGCTTTATTCAGTTCCCCTTAAAATGTATTCACTCAGAAAACAACTTTCTTTTTATCTCTCAAGTTCTAACATCATAATTCATCTACAGTTGCAGGATTCTTTTTCAAGCACAACAGCAATGGGCTGATGATGACATTACCTGACAACCCCCAAATAACACAGGCAAAGAGCGATGGAACTAATCGAGAAAATATCATCTCAGTTAGACTTGGCAAGTTCAGCCAGTGATACACAGGCAAGGTTCCTAAAACAAAACTGGGGAAGTGCAAAAGTTTTGGCAAAAGGCACATTTTTTAACTTTCATTTTCTGTGATGACAATGAGATCATGCTGTCTGAATCTTACAGGAGAGAGTCAAATTCCAGCATTTCTTTGAAATTTGCATTCATACATGCTTACAGAAAAAAAGAGCTATTTCAAATTAAATGTGTCATTCATGGTTTGTAAACTCCATGATGATTCCCATGAATGACACTCTATACATTTCCCCATCTTCTGTGAAATGCTGTTCTGGAAAATGTAATAAAATGAGCTGTTTCTGTAACTGCACAGCAGGTTTTTTGATTTGATAGTAAGTCAGTTTTCTTTACTTTTTTCATATAATTATACCATGATTTTTTGACACATAAAAAAAGATAAGTGGACATCCGCATGTATGTAATTCACTAATTGCACATCTTCAGTGAGGAAAAACGCGTATTTGAAATTATTGATTCTCTTAACCAGAGTTCAAAGCAAAGGTGCCGTGAATGTCTAAATAAGTATCAAGGAAGTGTCAGAGGTAACCAAGGAGGGACCAGGTGAAGTGTGAAGTGTTAATTGTATCTAAAAAAGTATAAAAGAAAAGAAGAGAAAGACAGATATACTGAACTTCCAATTATCATAATGTTGTCTTCTTAACACATTTTCAAACTTGAAAAAACACTGAAGCCAAGGAAACTGAGAGTAGTGTACCCCTGGCTGCGTCCTGCATACATCTCACACTGTGTGCACACAGTTTATTTAAATACAGTGTAAAATTATGACTTACAAAAGGTACGTTTACATCACAATATACCATCAGCCTCCAAAAGGCATAGTGAAGGAGGAGAACAAGAAATGAAGAAGGAAGGGAACTGATGATAGGGTCCCTTCACAGCTGTGTGATTGGGTAATAGGGACACTTTCAAATTCGAACAGGGGATGATTAATCTGATAATCATCACACTTGAACACACACCAGTTTGTGTAGGTAATCTGCAAAACTAAGATGCCTGATGGATAATGAATGTACACATTTAACCAAGGATAAGCTTTGGCTCAGAGGGCAAAGAAGCAAGATGAATGTCAGGAGCCTCCGCTGTTGAAGAGGTTCATTACCAGGTAGTACATGAGGACATACAGGAGAGGCGACACCTTCCTGGCTCAGATGGTTCACAGAGCTGGGGGTCAGATGAATCTGTCTTCTAAATTGGCTGACTAAACCCATCTGAACCTCAGTTTTCTTCATCTGTAATGTGGGAATATAAATGCTCGCTGGAAAGGCCTGAGGGATAAGAGATACTGTAGCCCAGAGTCTCATACTTGGGAGGTGGTCCACAAAAGGGAACGGCCAGTGACTGTCCCATCTACATGACCTCCCTGCAGGCTGCAGATGGCTGGCACACTCCCAACAAGTACACAAGGGATCACGCCTTTACTACTTCTTGGGTGGCACCAAACAAGCCCCTACAATTTTAGATAAACTGACAAGTGGTGACAGCCTGCCAATGCTCCAGCTCCAGGCCAGGCTTTCCTCCCAAACTCCAAGGCCTGTTTTTCCAGTTGCACACAGGATGCAGCCACTGGAACTACCAATGTGTTCCTCCAGCTCAACACTCCAGTTCTGAGTTGTTTCCCCATCTACCAGCCTGCTGCATTCCAGACTTCAGTCAAGGAAATCCACTCATTTACTCATCGGATTATGTGCTCAGGGTCATCTCCAACTCCTCCATCTCCTGAGAAGCCACCTACTTCAGATGAAACTACCTGTACAGTATCCACAGCTGTCTCTGCCCCCTCATTCCTCTTCATCCACCTCCTGGATCAGTGGAATTCCCTCTTTATTAAATACTCAGTTCAGAAGTACAGGCAAACGCCCCAGCCACTCTCTCCTCCCCACAGCCCCGAGCAGCACTGCCGGAGGCCCACGCATCTCACCTTGCTGCCTCTGGAACACGCGGCCACATGCAGTTCCGCTCTCTCTCCCCCACTGCACTGAGAGCTCCTCAAAGGCCTAGGTTATTCTTATTCACTCTCATGTTCTCTGTATCTACCCCAGAACCAGGTCTGTAGCAGGTGTTCAGGAAAGTGGGTTGAATGTGTTGCTCACAACTTTGTATACATTGCGCACACACAAAGGTTAAGCTGAAAGAAATACCGAATGGAATAACCAGAGAGTGAGGGCACAGGAGCAAACCCCAGGTGTGTCCTATCACAACAGGACCCAGAGAGATGGTGTGGTTTCTATGGCACTTCCCACTGTAATAAGCACGTGTGCACCTGCCACTTCTGTGAACAGTAGCCACAGCAGCCACGTGAGGTGTCTTGAGAGGGGACTATCTTCCCCAGTCTATGGGTGAGGAAGTTAAGGCGAGGAGAGTGACCGTGTCAGATCCCATGGCGAAACTGGTAGAGTGAGGTGGGACTCAGGGCTTTTGGGTACCACACCGTTGGCCTCTCCACCAAACCATGCCACTCTCAGCAACCAGAGCTGCAGAAAGGTCAGTTCCTGCTCACATTCCAGCGACTGGACTGGTGCCAACTGCTTCCAAGGACAAGTGCTGTGGCTCTGAGGCATTCCCCAGCATGGTGCTTGGGGGGTGCAAAAGGAGTACTTTTCACTAAAATAAGAAAAGATTCCTAATATACAGGAGCATTTTAAAGATTGAACAGTTGCTTCAGAAGGAGGGAAGCTCCCTGGCACCTGAGGTATGCAAGCAGAGGCTAGAAAGGCTCATGGGGGCAGAGGGATGAGGCGGGGAATTCATGGAGAACAGTCACATATGGAACAGGAGACAAGGCCACAAAATCTATCTAGTCCCTGCCTCTGGGAAGCTTTCCTAGAGCCCTTCATAGGGTAAGCATCCCTTTGCTATGCTGCCACGGCCCTGTGTGGGTGACTCCTCTGTCAGGAGCCCAGATGTCACAGGCAGTCAGATCTGGGGCCCAGTCCTGGCTCTGGTATCAGAAAGGTGGCCACAGGAAAGCCACCTGACTGCTCTGAGCTAAGGTGATTGTGAGGGCCTGTCACAGAGTAAGTGCTCAGGAAGTGGCCGCTGCCACAGTCTGTACTGCAATCAGCCACTTCACTGGACAAGATCGTGCCGAGGACAAAGCAGCTGCTAGGTCAGTGTTGGCTGAGAATGGAAGGAGTCAGCGACCAACGGACAACTGTAGCAGCAGTGCAATAAAATGAGGCTCGGCTCCAGGGTAGCCCTGGGTCTGGTCCCGGTTTGGCTACTTACTGGCTCTGAACACTGGGAGAGTCACTTCCTATTTCCAATTCCCAGTTTCTACAATGGAGAAATGTGGCGAATACCAGTATCTGCAACCCCTCCCTATAGTTTGCTCTGTGTGGTACACAGCACTTTGTTAACTGCAGAGCGCCAAGACAACATGGGCGATCATGTGTGGCAGGGCGAGGCTGGGACGGGGACAGGAGAGACAGAAGAGCTGCAGCCCAGCTTGGCTGGGGGGCTGAGGCCGGCTGTGGTACAGGGTCCCTTGGCTCTCAAAACAAAACCCAGCAGTTATCAGGGCCTCGTAACTTGAGGGTTTCCACTTGGCTTGTATGTGGAAGCTGTGTGCGGTCAAACACACAGGAAACCAAAATCAGAGAGGAAAATGACAAAGGGAGAGAGAGAGAAGAATATAGAGGATTGAGCAGGTCAAAGTGTTCCTGGAAAATAAAAGCTCCAAACAAGAACCAGCAGAATGGCAAAAAGGCAAACAGACGATCAAAAGCAAGAGAACAAAATGCAGGCCAGGAAGTCAGTGCCAAAGAATTGATTAGTCAAACATATGAATCTCTCATGCTGGAGCAGAAATATCACAGCCCTGGCTCCTGACTGTGGAGCCCTCTCGTCATAATGGGAGCTATGAAGAGGCCGGGGAAGAAAGCAACTTTCATTTTTTCTCTGTGAACACAGAGGGCCCGGCCCCATGAGGACCTCGCCTTGTGCTGGCTTCGAGGGGGACCGTGGCCCCTGGCCACAGGACTGGGGTGCGAGAGAATGGGCCGGCACTTGGCTGACTTCACTTGAAAGCTCAGAGGCCTCTACAGATGCACATCTCGGGCAAGAACAGCATCCTGGGACGTGGACTTAGAGATTCAAATGAGGAAAGGTGAGTGTCCTTCTCAGCGTCATGGGGACTGGAGTTCCTTCGCTTCTCTTTTCAGTGCTCCTTCCTTGCTGCACAGCCCACTGGCTATTCCAGCAGCCACAGCAATGACCGAGTGTTGCAGCGCTCGACAAAGCAGGAGCCAGAAACTTAACCGAAACGACACAACTGAAGACTCCTAAACCTGTGGGGTGGTCCCAGAAAGGGCATACAGAAGCTGGGCTGACAACAATAGAAAACTGGAGGCAGCTTGGAGCAGTGGAAGAAGCAGATCTGGAGCCAGATGTTGGTTCTAACACTAGTTTTGCCATTAATGGTTATGGGCCAAATTATCTCATGTCTCCGAATCTCAAGTTTCCTAAGCTGGAAAATGGGGATAAATGACACATACCTTATGGGTTGCTGGGAGGATTAAATTAATGAGATGTCTTCATAGTTGCCGCATAGTTGTGCAATTTAGGTAGTCTGGAGAACACACGTTACTGTATTTTAAAACATTTCTTGTATTCTGGAAACTAGAGAACGAGCTACATAACTTGTGGCTCTTCTCTGAATGGGCTATAGGAGCTTGGATCATTCAAGTTTATTACTATTGAAATGTCACTCTGAGGCCTGTTTACCTTTTGGCCTTTCTTCTTGGGCACCCTGTGAGCAGCCCTGGCCTGAACTCTGGGATGTAAAAGCTTCTCTGCAGACTCATTCTCTGAGCAACCCAGGCCTCCTCGTTTACTCCACACTCACAATGAGAATCAGCCCAGCACAGGGGAAGAGTTTGGGCTTTGGGGTCAGAGACTAGGGTTGGAAGCCCTATCCACTGTATCACTAACATGTTGTGGTAAAAGTTCAGTTTCTAAGTCCTCTATACACGTTGTATGCATGTGTTACTGGAAGTTTCAAGTGGGAAATATATTTTTGGGGGGTGGGTCCCAATGGACAGGTGAGATCCAACAGAACTGATGCAGCTGGAAGATTCTCTACAGACCCAGTGCTCCACTGTATTTTTCTCAGTCAAAATCTCTACCTCTTTTCCTGGTTGCTGGAAGGCCAACTAAGGCCCAGGGTCTGAGGACATCAGAGCTGGAAGTCTCTGTATTACATCCAGTTGATTTCTTCCTTTACCATTGGAAAAACTGAGGCCCAGAAGGGTTACCTAACTTGTTGTCAGGTTACATAAGGAAATGAAAGTACTGCTTTGGGTTGGTGCTGCCCTGATTTGACTCTAAAGTTGACATACAGAGCCTTGCCCTTGGCCACTGGTCAGAAGGGACAAGCTGGCTGCTTTATGGACAGGATGCACTGGCCGCTACAGCCAGGCTTACTACTGCCTGGAAGGCAAATGTCTGTCCAGGAGAGTGAAAAACTGATTTCCTGAATGGCCCCAGTAGGGTATCTACTTGAGACATATTTTAGATGAGAACCCAAAATGTTTCTTACCCCCTCACCGCAGCCTTGCCCAACACTTATCTGCAAAGCTTCTATTCTCTAAGATGAAAAAGACAGGATGCAACTGCTGCTGAGTACATGGTACTCGAGACAGTAAATGACAACAATCATTTAAAGAATTCCTAGTCTGAGTAAAAGTGGTAACATATTATAAACAAAGCGTTTATTAACTTACTATATAAAGAGTTCCAAAAAATCAAGAAGAAAAAGATGAATTATTCGATAGAAAAACAGACAAAAGACTCATACATTTCACAGAAAAAGAAACATAAATTACCCTTAAATTTGAGAAAAGATATTCAACCTCACTTGTAATAATGGAGATCTAATGTATATAAAATTTCACTGAGATGTCACATCTTATCCAGGTTTAGCAACATGCTCTGTTAGTGAAGCTGTGGGATAGCAGGATGTGAGTAAAAAGTGATGCAGCCCATACAGAGAGGAATTGGTAATATCTAGCAAAATTACCTATGCAATTACCCTTTGACCCAAAAATTTCACTTCTGGAACCTAGTCCAACAATATACTTATAAAAATACAAAATGACGTGTGCATGTTTTTTTGCTGTGATATTACTTGTAACAGCAAAATCTAAAGACCATCAATACGGTGCTGTGGCACATCTATACTTTGTTTGGAGCACTTCGCAGCTAAAGGATGATGAGGGTCTCTACACACTATTATGGACTGATTTCCAGGACATGCTGAGCGAGAAAAGGTTAAAATGCAGTATGGTATACGTAGCAGTTACTTTTTAGTAATGGAGAGGGGTTATGGTGGAGGGAAAAATCAGGATAGACTATTTTGGATAAAAACGTAATTTCTCTGCATGAACCTTATTATAGATTTAAAATAATGTCAGAAGTTCACATCTCAAAAAAATTTAATTTTAAAAAATTCCTAAAATTTCAAAAGATAATGAATCAAATGAACGTAACTATAAATCAACTTCTGGCTAAGATGGAGGCATAGATACCTTTTGCCTCCTCGCACAACCAAAAGAAGGACAACAACAAATTTAAAAACAAAAAACAACCAGAACTGCCAGAAAATGGAACTGTATGGAAGTCCAACAACCAAGGAGTTACAGAGGAAACATTCATCCAGACTGGCTGGAGGGGCAGGGACAGGCAGCAGGGGTAGAGAGGGAATGCGGCAAAGGCTGTAGACAGGGAGGGCAAGGCGGTGGCTGGCAACTGAGTAACCCAGGGTTCCAGCACGGGAAACTAAAGCCTTAAAAATCTCTGGCTTTAAAAACCTGTGGGAGTTGCACATAGGGAGAAACTCCCAGCCTCAGAGGAGAGTTCGTTGGAGAGACCCACGGGGTTCTAGAATGTACACAAACCCACCCACCTGGGAATCAGCACCAGAAAGGACCAATTTGCTTGTGGGTATGGGGAAGTGACTGAGAGTGAGCTGAGAGCCAAGCAAGTGGCATTGTTCCCTCTCTGGCCCTTCCCCCACATCACTGCCACAATGCAGCTATGTGGGTTGCCCCGTTCTGGTGAATACCTAAGTCTCTGCCCCTTACAATGTAACAGGTGCACTGAGACAAAGAAATATGGCTCAAATGAAAGAACAGGTCAAAACTCCAGAAAAAGAACTAAGCAACACAGAGAGAGCCAACCTATCCGATGCAAAGTTCAAAACACTGGTGATAAGGATGATCACAGAAAAGACTGGGTATGGCTGCAAAATAGAGGAATTAGTGAAGGCTATGCAAACTGAAATAAAGAAAAATATACAGGGAACCAACAGTGAAGGGAAGGAAACAGGGACTCAAATCAAAGACTTGGAACAGAAGGAAGAAATAAACATTCAATTGGAAGAGACTGAAGAAACAAGAATACAAAAAAATAAGGGGAGGTTTAGGAAACCTCTTTAAACGTTCCAACATCCAAATCACAGGGGTGCCAGAAGGAGAAGAGGAAGAGTAAGGCACTGAAAACTTCTTTGAAAAAATAATGAAGGAGAACTTTCCCAATTTGGCAAAGGAAATAGACTTCCAGGAAGTCCAGGAAGCTCAGAGAGTCCCAAAGAAGTTGGACTCAAGGAAGCACACATCAAGGCACGGCATCATTACATTATCCAAATTAAAGATAAGGAGAGAATCTTAAAAGCAGCAAGAGGAAAGGAGACAGTTACCTACAAAGGAGTTCCCATAAGACTCTCAGCTGATTTCTCAAAAGAAACCTTACAGGCAAAAAGGGGCTGGAAAGTAGTATTCAAAGCCATGAAAGGCAAGGACCTACATCCAAAATTACTCTATCCAGCAAAGCTATCATTTAGAATGGAAGATAGATAAAGTGCTTTCCAGACAAAGTAAAGTTAAAGGACTTCATCATCATCAAGCCATTATTATATGAAATGTTAAAGGGACTTATCTAAGAAAAAGAAGAAGATCATAACTATGAACAGTAAAATGACAACAAACTCATAACTATCAACAACTGAATCTAAAAAAACAAAAACAAAAGCAAACAACTAGAACAGGATCAGAATCCAGAAATAGAGATCATATGGAGGGCTATCAGCAGGGAAGGGGAAGGGTAAAGGTACTGGGAATAAAAAGAATAAATGGTAGGTACAAAATAGACAAGGGGAGGTTAAGAATAGTATAGGAAAGAGAGAAGCCAAAGAACTCATATGTATGACCCATGGACATGAACTAAGGAGGGGAAATGCTGGTGGTGGTGGTAACAGGGCAGAGGGGTATAAAGGGAAGGAAAAAATGGGACAACTGTAATAGTATAATCAATAAAATGTACTTAAAAATAAAAATAAAAATAAAAATAAATTACATTGGTGGCTTAACCACCAGGAGATAAGAACTGACAGACCTACAGACACTGTTCTAACTGTACAGCTTCAAGGTGTTCTTTAAGGACAATAAGATCAAAATAACCATAAATTTAATTTGAGAATTACTGGACACAATAAAATTGATTTTTAAAATTTAAAACTATTGTTACGTATACATTCTATGATAAATATCTTATATCAAGATTTTCAGAACCAGTATTTTCAAGGTAAGTATCAATGTCCACCTTTACTGTTCAGAAAATGGTCTTTAAATACCATTCTCCACTAAAAGGAAGCAAGGCTTACTGAGGAAAGGGCTGATCCCAGACCTCGGACATGAAATGTACAAGGTGAACCTGAGGCATCCTGTCATACTGGAATAGCCATGAGTTAACAATCCACATTGTGGGAAATTCTGTAACTGGCCTGGACTCTTAAAAAATGTCAATGTCATGAAAGGCCAAAACAACAAAAAGTGAAGGGATTTGTTCTAGGTTAAAGGGCACTAAAGAGACATAATAACCAAATGTAATGTGTCATGCTGATTTGAGCTCCAGTATGTTATAATATTATTGTATCAAAGTCAAATTTCTTGAGAATAATAAGGCTTTGTGGTTATGATAGACAATGTTCTGATTCTTAGGAGACATAAGCTAACATATTTTGGAGTGACGTGTTATGAAATCTGCAACTTACTTTCCAATGGTTCAGCAAAAAAATAAAAACAAGGAGTGTAGTGTACATATATTAGGTTGGTCCAGAGAAAGTCCAACCACTGTTAATACAAGAACAGTTTGCGTGACATCGAATGACCTGGAAGCCAAGGCGAGTGGACTGAAATGAGCATGCGTGAATAATGATGACTTCACTGTACTAGTCAGTGGGGGCGGTAGACACCGTTGAGTGAGCATGTGTACTGTGTGGCTGTCGCATTCAAAATGACTGAGAGCAATGAGTCTGCATCAAATTTTGCATTAAGCTTGAACATTCCTCCACGGAAACCATTTGGATGATTCAGAAGGCTGCTGCTATGGGCATCGGGTGACTGGCAGATTCATCACGGCAACACGCCCACTCATAAATCAGTCTCATGCAGTTTTTGGGTGAAATATCAAACCACCCAGGTGACTCAGTTCCCACTACAGCCAAGATTTGGTACCTTGCAACTTCTGGCTTTTCCCCAAACTAAAATCACCTTTGAAAGGGAAGAGATTTCAGACAGTCGATGAGATTGAGGGAAATATGATGGGGTAGCTCATGACGATTGGGAGAACCATGTGAGTTCCCAAGGTGCCTATTTTGAAGAAGACTGAGGCATCATTGTCCTATGTACAATATTTCTTGTATCTTGTATCTTCAATAAATGTCTCTATTTTCATATTAAATGGATGAATACTTTCTGGACAGGCCTTGCATATTTTGAAAAAGAATGCAAAGGTATAAAACATTAGTTATCAGTGAATTTAAGTGAAAGGTAAATGGGTATTTATTGTGCTATTCTTTCAACTTTTCCGTAGGTTAAAAAATTTTAAATAAAAAAGCTGAAGAAAAATAAAACATCAAATCATCAAATTTTTATTGTTTAAAACATCCTAGCAAGGTTCAAATGGATTTGCTTTAAAATATTTTAGCAAAAAACATAGGGAGAGTGGGATAGGAAATAAATTAAACAAATATGATGAAGATGTTGACGGCTGTTGAAGCTATGTGATGGATACATGGCAGGGGGGTCTTTACTCTGTACTTTGGTGTATATTTGAAAATTTTCATAATAAAGGGTAAAATAAAGTCGCAGTTTAGAAAAAGTTATTTGCTAGATTTATAAGAAGGTAAATACACAAAATACATAAAGAGTTCATGTAAATAAAAGTAAAAAAAACAGTGAGAGCCCAGCAGATAATGGGCAAAAGGCAAGGTTCAGAACAGGAAAATAAGTACCAGGCTCATAAACATGAAAAGAAGTTCAAAGTCACTAGGAATCAAAGAAATGAAAATTAAAACAGAATTCAAGTTTTTTCACATATTAACTATTTAAACATAAAAAAATAAAGACTTCTAGTTGTAGCCCAGGTGGCTGTAAATGGAATGTTGGTAAGAATAAACAACTGTAAAACATTTATGAAAAATAATTTGGCAAGTGTATCAAGAACCTTAAAGAGATGCATATTTTTTAATCTAGCATTGGAATTGCTGGAAATTTAGTTCAAGGAAAAACTCAAATGCCAATGAATCTCTATGTATAAAATCGTTTGCATCAAAACAAAGACAAAAAATTAAACTTCCCTTGAGGGGCACAGTTCTGTAAACTGTGGCACATCTAAGCAGAGGAATTGTATAACCATTTGCAAAGATAGTATCTCATGGTGCGAGGGAAATCTGAATAATGATGATCACAATAAAAGAAAAGAAAAAATTATATTGACTGTATAAGTTCAATTATGTAAAATGGCATAAAAAACATGTGGAAAGAGAAGGGCCAAAATTTAACATTGGTTGCCTCAAAATGTTGGGAATATGAGTGACCTATATTCCTTATGCTTTTCTGTCTTTCCTAAATTTTCTGCAATGAAAATATGTTACTTTCATAATCAGAAAATAATATACATTTTTATTTTTCAGATGTTATCTCAACCTGGCCCTTTGCCCTGGTGTACATTTTTGTGATTGTTCTTGTTATTAAAAGAAGAGAATCTTCACAGGTGACTGGTAGTGCTGGGTGGCATTAAGGATTTACCAATTGGGATGGATTTTAACTCGCACAAAGGACCCTATAAGTAGGAACATTTAGAGGCGATTAGTCAGTGGCAATATTATAAATAGAAAAGGAGCCAAATAAATGCTTCCTGGATATCATTAATTTAGTTGTAAAATAAACTGAGTTACTTTGGTAACCCCATATACAGAACGCACTCATTATAAAGACAGCCATGTGTTAAATAAGAAAAATGGAGATGCAGAGATGGCTCTGCTGTATACAGCTAAGATAATTCCACGGAGACAGCAGTTCTCAAAATATCACCCTCAAAAACAAAAGCTTCATGTAGGAAAACAAGCTCAGTGCAATGCTAATTGAGTTGGTCCTGCCCACTCTCCCAGAATCCAGCTCTCCTCCTCCTCTTTGTTCTGGCTGGGTCTCAACGCTATGACCCAGTGCAGACCACTTCTCAGAACTTTCTTATTTGTAAAGTCGGCATAATTATTTACTTTACAAAAAAATTACTATATAGGGGTACGGATAAGAGTGGACAGAAGAGGTCACAGGGATGCCCTTAGCACAGTGTCTGCCAAGTCCTATTGATCCCATCTCCAAAAGAGCTCAATCCCCTCCCTTTCCACTCTTACCATGTTAGTCCAAGCCACCCCTAACTCCTGTCTGAGTGATCAGAGTGACCTTCCAATTGCTATTCATGCTTCTACTAAGACTCCCCTACCAGCAGCCAGCATGTTTCTTAAAAAACAAAAAATTGATGTGTCACACAATCAAAGCGTTTTTAAAAGCCTCCACTGGCTTTCCACGGCCTTAGAAAAAAATCCAAATCCATGGCAAGACCTTGCATGATCCAGCCCTGCCTAAATCTCTAAGATCTCTAACTTCAATTCATGTCACTAGCCCCCTCGCTTGCTATATCCTGGGCTCCCCAGATCCCTTCAGTTTCTCCAAGGTACCACTGTTACCTTGTTCTCTTGGCCTGGAACATTTCTCCCTTCAACCCAGCCTGGTTGGGTAATTTTCCTCCTTTACTTCTCTGGTGAAATGTCAGCTCCAAGGCTTCCTTGACCACTTCATCTGAAGTAGAGGCACTAAAGGACAGCTCAGATGAAACATCTTAACTGATATATCTATCTGTCTTCTTGTCTACTGTCTATTTCACTAGAATGCAAGCTCCTTGAGGACAGAGGATCATCTTTTTTCTAGAAGTCACTACTACTGTCTGTCTACTCAATGCTCATTCCCTTCTCTTTTCTAACAGACCCCCATTTTGTTCATGTCCCCATCATCCTCTGTCAGAACAAGGGTCTCAGGTCCCATCCCAGAGGCAGAGGGTGGGTCCTCACGTCTAAGCCAATCCCAGTGGTCTCATTTCCTTGCCAGTAATTGGTTAGGGCATGGACACGTGACTAAATTCTGGTCAATGACACATGAAATGAAGTCACCAGGAGAGCTTCTGGGAAAGGTTTTCTGAATCTTAAGAGACACCAAGAAGAGAAGGTTCTTTTGCTGCCTTTGGAAACTGCTGTAAGGATGTAATGCCTAGAAGTGACAAAGTTATCTTGAGACCACAAGGCAAGTGTGCTGGCAGCATGGCCAACAGCTGAGGTGGGCAGACTCGAGAATGAAAGAATGAAGTTCTTGATATCATCAGTGCTCAATCAGTTAATCACTGAACTGTCTACCTCTGACCCTGACATGATCAATAATAGAGTCTGTGTTATTCCGGTCAGATTTCTGTCACTTGCAGCTGAGAGCTTCCAGTACAGTATTCTGTTCCTCCATCTAGTGTAGTGTCTGCCACATAACAGGCACTCAATAAAGCTTATTTGAATAAACGAATCAGAGTTCAATGTAAAGTATTAAGAAAAATCTTGCTGCTAGAGTAGGATTCATACCATTTCCAGAGAAAAGTGTTCATTTTTTCTTTCTTCCCCACTGCTTTTTTTTTTTAATCACACAAACTATATTAGAAAAAAAAAATTTTAAACACAATTCCATCATCCCAATGTAGTGCGGGACTGAGCTGTTAAAGTGAAAGTTCTCAGTATAAACACAGACTCCTTGTGCTGAGGCAGTTTTGGGTAATGCAGTTCCCTGGGAGAAAGTGCACCAGGTCCCTCTACACTCTGATGCAATGCGGCACCTTTAGGTACCAGAGCATCGTAAGGTTAAATTAATTTTACAAATATCTCAGGAAGAGGAAGAAAAGTTTTTCATTGGTTGTTATGCTTTCTGGCTTATTCACTGGCAAAGTTTTAAATGTATACGAAGCAACCATTTCCAAATAAACTCCATAGGAGGCAGCCTAGTGGTTAAGAAGCTTTGGAATGAGGCCTGGATTTGAATCCTGGCTTTGCCACTCCTAGCTGTTGTGACTTTGGGAAAGTCACTTCCTTCTCTGAGCCACAACTTCCTCATCCATAAAATGGGAATAATACCTAATTCATAGATCTCTGGGGGTAAGACTAAGTGTGGTACTCATATGGCACTTAATGTAACTTCCAGCCTGGTATACTGTTAATGCTCAAAAGAAGCTATAGTTATAATGAAATTGTTCCCGTGATGATCCTTAAGTTTTACGATTCCTTAAAGAAGGGTCTTGCATGTTAAAGGGCACAGTTGTTGGCTAAATGCCATGTGCCACAAATCAGTGCCACCAAAGGCCAACCTCCTTCCTGGGAGACAGTGTGGTCCAGTGAGAAGAGCACAGGCCTGAGAATCAGTCAGAAATGGGGTCTAATCCCAGCCATGCACTCACTGGCTGTGACCTTAGCGCTGACAGTAAATTTGTGCTCTTCAGTTTCCTATCTATAACAGGGATCATGCTGCCACCACCCCCTGCCCAATGTATCTGTGGACTGAGTGACAGAGCACATGGAAACTGTCTAGTACAGTGCCCGACACGCAGGACGGACACACTGCACAGGGACTCCCTTCCATTTCTTTCAATATCAGTTCTTCCCAATCACACTCAGTTTAAAACCAGAAGTTCTCACTGCACAATGAACTGGGCCCTCTTGGCAGGAGGGCACAGGAATGGTACAATTGGCTTTAAAAAGATGACTAAATTGCCCAACAATGGAAATACGTATAATAAATCTATCCCCACAAATGTTTTATTTGGTTTTAAGGTCCTGCTGTGCCTGCATCCCCCTTGAACACGGGGGTCTGCACTGCTCACTAACACAGGGAAAATTGGCGGACCATCTTCTCTACCCAGAGCTGCTTCTTGTGCCCTCTGCCTGAGGATGGCAATGTCACAAGAGCAAGGGAGCTGCACAATGCCCAGAGATTTATGAAAATACGCATCTGAAAAAGGGAATGCTGTGCAGAGAGTGGTCGGGTGGGCAGGCCTGGTGCACTGGAGCAATTAGAGCCGGTCTGCAACAACTCAGTGCTGTTCTATTCAATTGCTTAAAGAATTGCCATAGCAACAGCAGCCACACATAGTAAAGTGGCAGCAAGATGGAGCAAACACTTGAAAAAAATTCTCTCTTGTTAACCCTCCTCCCCTCCCCAAAACAAATAAAGGGCCATTTTCTTTCTCTAAAATAGTTTCCCAATCATTGTCCATACTTCATGCCAAAGTGGGTGACTAGATGCCCATCTTTGTTTTTAATTCTTTTTTTTTTTTTGGTGCTAACAATGGTGACAGCAGGTACCTTTTAATGAGTTCCTACTATGTCCTGGGTTGATGAAAACTTCACCTAATAATTCCATCAGCTGGCATTTACTGAGTGCAAACTACACCTGAACTGGGGATGTGAGACGTCCTAGACACTCCCTGCCTTCAAGGAGCTTGCAGTCTAATGAGACAGAGCCATAAGCAAATTTGCTTATGGGAAGGGCAGGACCTGAGCCATCTCAGTGGGCAGCCACTGTGCCAGGGATACAGAGAGGAATAAGAAACTCTCTTTCCTTCAGATAGCTCACAGTCGGGGGCGGGGTGAGAAACATGGATGCAAAGCACTAATGGGAGGCCACATCTAATTGCTAACATATGGGATTTAGAAGACCACATTCGGTCATTTACTTGACAAAAAGAACCAGATTTCAGAAGGGGTATGTGGGGAGGGCTGAACATGTAGGGAGTGCTGCCTCCTAGCAGCTGGTGGGCTAGGTCTGCAAGCTATGTTACGCATGGACAATATTATAATCCCCTTACGTGTGATAGCAACAGTGGGCTAATCCCCAGCTGCAGGCCACATGCTCGGCTCGCCCTTCAGTTCCTCATCTGCCAGGCCTTCCTCACAGGAACCATGGGAAGTGGTAATTCTTACTCCACATGCACAGAAAGATGTTCAGCCAAAGCTCGAATCGTGACTTGCTTTTCGTCTCATACAGCCAGTAAGTGACAGAGTTAGAGATCTGAACCCAAGTCATCCTGATTAAAAAAACTGTAGGGTTTATTTGGTATGCTGAATAGGGTTAGATTGATAGGTCACTAGTTGAAAAGTTCACAGCTTGTTCTTGAAAAATTACAGTTAAAATTGAAAGACATCTCATACTGTAAAATTAACCTACTCCTAATGAACTAGTTAAAAAAAAAAGGAACATAAAGCAGCAGCAACTAATGACCTTGTCGAAGGGCTCTCTCTGCCAGAGGTGTGCATACTTGACTTGGAAAGGAGAACTTCATTCCATGGTAAGAGAGTTGAGGATGAATTTACCTGGAATTATTTCATTGTATGGAATATATGCAGAAACTATCCAGGTCTGCTCTTTGGAATCAACATCACAGTTAAAAACATTAGCAGGGGTGTCCAACCTGTGGCCCGCAGGCCGCATGCGGCCCAGGATGGCTATGAAAGAGATCCAACACAAAATCGTAAATTTACTTAAAACATCATGAGATTTTTTTTGTCATTACATGTCATAATGTATTTAATGTGTGGCCCAAGACAACTCTTCTTCTAGTATGGCCCAGAGACGCCAAAAGGTTGGCCACCCCTGCTTAGGGCATTATTAGGACAGAAGCTGGAGTTCCTAAGAGGCGATAACAGCAGGGGGCCAGAACTCCCTAAAAATTAAGTAAACAATAGAACAGGACCTTTGTGCCAATACAAACAGCATGATCATAGAAAGAATGATCTGTTCATATATCTGTTCAACTTCACTAGCTATTAGGAAAATGCAAATCGAAACTACAATGAGATATCGCCTCACATCTGTTAGAATGGCTATTATCAACAAGACAAGTAATAACAAGTGTTAGGGTTCTAGAGAAAAAGAAACCCTCATTCACTGCTGATGGGAATGTGAACTGGTGCAGCCACTATGGAAAACAGTATGGAGGTACCTCAAAGAATTAAAAATAAAGCTACCATATAACCCAGCAATCCCCCTTTTGGACATCTACTTGAAAAGTTTGAAAGCATTTATTCGCAAAGATATATGCACCCCTATGTTCATTACAGCATCATTCACGGTGGCCAAGACAGAAACAATCGAAGTGTCCTTCCATGGATGACGGGATAACGAAGATTTGGTACATAAATACTGTAGAATACTACTCAGCCATAAGCAAAGATGAAATACTGCCATTTGTGACAACATGGACAGACCTTGAGAATAAGCAAAATAAGTCAGGAAAAGCTAAGAACCACATGATTTCACTCATATGTAGAATATAAAACTGAAACTCAGACACAGGCAACAGTATGGTGGTTACCAGAGGGAAGGGGTGTGTATGTGGGGCGTAGTAAAGGGTAAAGGGGGCCACACATATGCTGACAGAAGATGATTTGACTTTGTGTGGTGAGCATACAATACAGCATGCAATACAATATACAGATCATGTATCATAGAAATGTACACTGGAAACCGATATAATCTTACAATATTTTTTTATTTATTGATTTTTGAGAGAGAGAAGAAATGGGTGGGGTTGGGGGAGAGAAACATCAATTTGTTGTTCCACTTATTTATGCATTCATTGGTTGATTCCTGTATGTGCCCTGATGGGGGATCAATCCTGCAATCTTGGTATATCTGGACAGTGCTCTAATCAACTGAGCTACCTGGCCAGGGCTGAAACCTATATAACCTTATTAACCAATGTCACCCCAATAAATTCAATTTAAAAATTTTTTAAAAAAAAGAAAGGGTGATCTGAACATGTAATTTGAGAGGAAAAGGAACAGAAGATCTGGTGGCATCTTGGGAGCAAAAAATATATATATATAAATTGGGGAGCTGACTGGGTAATGTCTTTTATATAATTACCCAAGGGGAAACATGGCTTCTTTCTGACACCTACCTAAATGAGGCCACTTATGTGGTGCTGTTTTCAGAGGGTTCAGAGATATTGAGAACAGAGTATATACCGTACTTGGCACAGAGTAGGCACTCAAGAAATAATCTTTGAACAAGTAACAACTTCCTCAATAATATGCTTCAGCAAAAACAGTAAGAGGATTCAGAAAACTATTTCAGTGGTATCTGTAGGTCCAATGGTCAGGCTTATTTCAGGACTAAAACCTAGAGTGGCTCTAGAAATAAAGGTTGCAAACTCAAAAGCCTTCACTGGCCCACAAGGAATAGAGATGAGTGACTGGAGCAGGTGTAAGACAACGGCAAGTGGTAGCAAACAGAGGAACCATGCCCTGTCTCTAAATATTTGGAGGCACGAAAGAAAAAAAAAAACGTTAAACACCACTTGACAAACCATCACATTTAAGGGCTATGTTTGTTGAATTTGGACCACAGGCTGCCAGTTTTCACCTCTGACAGGGAAACAGATGGGCAAACCTCTGTCTTCCCTTCAAAAATCCCCCTGCAAATAATGCTTCAGACCAGCCATACTTTGGGGCTGGGCAGTAATGGTTGAGGGCAGTGTTCAGAGAGGGGCCTGGAGGACTGTCGTCCTGCCCCAGGGACTAAACATTTGTATCTTTAAGTCCTGTAGTGCTGAGAGGAGCAGAAGGTGGTGTGGACTCTCATTACAAACACCGAGGCGCCTAACCAAATGCTTATCTCCAACTTAGCTACTTGGAGAAGACAGATGGACTTCAACTCAATCTGTTCCACACCTGCAAAGCCAGGGAATTACTCTTTAACAACTGAAAATGGGAAAATGACCAGAAATAGACTACATCTCTCTTGCTAGGCATTTCACCTCCACTGGTCACTAACATCTCTGAACCACTCTGGGAAATAGGTATAATCACTCCGTTTTACAGATAATTGAAAACTGAGGCTCAGGAAAGGAGGAGACATGTTCAAAGTCACACTGTGAGTGAGCAGCAGAGCCAGGATCTGAAACCAAGCAAGCCTCCTTCTAAACACACCTGTTTCAATGAGAGGCTGCAGAGGTTGGTGCAGAAACCGCAGCGGCGGGACAGCCCTCTTCAGAGAGAGTTCTCTGTAGAAAGGGGCTCTTTCTCCTTGCTTCCAGGGCCTGCTATCAGGTGCAACCTGGCCTGCTGAGTTAAATTCACCCTTGGGGGAGTGGAAAGGTCACTAAAGGAAGAAGCAGAGTAAGAATCTCAGCCTCCTTTTTTGCAGGCATCCCTGAAATAGGTACTAACCATCTAAACTCCAAGAGAAAGGACATGATTTGAGAGTTTGCCTCAATCACCTGTATGCTATTGCAGGTGGCAGACAAATGCCACAAGCCAGAGGGCTGAGAGAAGACTGTTTTAACTGGATTCTTCTCTCTCTGATCAATAACTCGCTGAACAATAATCAGCCAGCATTATAACCCTTCTCTACAGGAGCCACAGGGGAAAATAATTTAAGAACACACTCCAAACATAGGACAAAATAAAGCAATCCCTGGAAAGTTTGCTTCTTTTAGACAAATGGGTAAATCCCACAGCATTAGGTCAAAGAAAACCATAAACCTTCCAGGTTCACCCAGCAAGTGCTCTCCGCAATTCTATATTCAAACCTCCCCCACTCTCCCCAACTGCCCACCTGTCTCCATCCCTATTTGCTGTCCAACATGCTTGGACGTCATAGAGAAAACGAAAGCCATCAGATTGGGTTCCCACCCCCCACCTCTTCCTTTACGTGGACCCCCACCCCTCCAGGCTTCCTTCCCCGCTGATACTCAGGCAGAGGAGCAGTGAGAGGGTCTATTCTCTGCTCCAAGGCCACTTACCCTGTTTTGTCAAACCCCTTCTTTCTTAGGGCCTGGGTTCTGTCAATACCCTTATCTCCACTGGTTCTTTCTCATCAGCATTTCAATGTGTTCAAGTTTCATCCCCTGTTAAAACAGCAAACACTAATCCCCCTCCCCCAATTTCCCTTCATCCCTATAAAACCCTCTATCATCATTCTCTCTCTCCACCTGCCACCAGCCAAACTAATCAGTTGTCTAACCTCAGCTAAGATTCCCGAGGTCTTCTCATGGCTGAAGCTCACAGAAGATTCTGTCTTTGTCCAGCTGACCTCCCTTCAGTGGCCAGGAGCTGTTTGTTAGGCACTCTCATCCCCTGGTGGGAGTGTGTTACCTGGTTTTATTCCCTCTGGATGGACCTCTTCTGGCTCCTTTGTTAGCCCCTCTTTCTTTGGTAGGCTTTGAAATATAGATGTTCTCTGTCTTATGCTCTCTTTTTGTCTTCATATACTTTACCTAGTTAATTATTTACCATCCAAATGCTGACATCTCGAAAATCTGTGTCTCCATCCCACCCTTCTCTCCTGATCTCATCAAGGCATAATCAAAGCAGCCTAACTGGACATTTCTTGGATGGATGGTCACTGACATGCCACGTGCAACATGAGTAAAACTGAACTCACCTTTCTTCCCAAACTGGTTCTTCTTCCTTCATCCCAGTGAATGAGAATAGCCCCACCTAGGCACCTGGGTCAGTCTTGCTTTATACTTCTGATTACTGAGACCTGTAGATTCTAGCCCCTCATGTTTCTCAAGCACATCCACCTCTCTCCATCCCTTCTGTCACTTCCACAGTTCAGGCCACCATCATCTTTCTCCTGGATTATGGTAACAGGCTCCTCCTCCTGAGTGGTTTCTGCCTCCAAGCTTGCCTTCCCGTTAGTTATTTCTCTTCTCAGACTACTAACATAGCCACCTTTCAAAAATGCCTGCATATTCATCATGTAACGTCCCTGCTTTAAAAACTCTTCCATAGCTGCTCTGCTGATGTCAGGATTCATTTCAAGCTTCCTGACATGGCCCACGCCTACCTTTAAGTTTCATCTTCTGCCACATCCCTTCCCGTGCCAGCGATGGTTACTACCTCTGCCTGGAAGATGCTGCCCTCCTTCTTTTCCCTGGGTAACTCTCACTCCTCAAATCTCATCCTGGATAGCACTTCCTCTGGGTGCCTTCACGGAGCCCCAGCTCCTGCTTGGGTGCCCCTCCTAGGGTCTCACACATCATCTTCTACTTCCCCTCTGGAGCCCTCAATAAACTGAATTATATTTGCCTATTTGCTTGTCATTCTTTCCTCTGTCTATCCCATTCCCTGTTGGCAAGCCAATGCCCAACCTGATTACTGAGACATAAGAGGAACTATTCGTGGTTAATATAATGAATGGGTGAATTAGTAGAAATCTAGAAGAAAGGTGCATATGTTTAAAAAAGAAAAGTTCATGCTGTAAGAGAAGACAGTCACAGGACGGTAGGAAAAAAAAAACAGATGTGTGGTATGAATTGGTTTCTAACCTTGATTCTAAAACTACTTGCTTCGTGACCTCAGAATGATTGTTTAATGTCTTGGAATCTCAGCTCCCCATTCGTAAAACTGACTGATGTTCCACCTATCTCTCAGGTTGCTGTGTGTGTTAAATAAGATGACATGTGAAAGCACCTGCCACCATGCAGGGTGCATAATAGGCATCAGAAATGTTTTCTAAAATTAAGTGAAAAAGTCTAATTATTCAAAAAGGACATTTGAGGTGCATGAGAATAGGGCTGGCTGGTAAGACACATGACCAGACTCCATCTGCAATGATGAAAGAAAGCTGAAGGCAGGAGTCATGAACTCAGTATCAAAGCCATTCTGTGTAAAGGAGAGGATTCCTCCAAAGACGTTAAATTAGAAGAACTAAGTTTCCACATGTTATTCTCATTACTTTCCTAGCAAGCCACTGAGAAAGGGAGGCCGTTTTCTCTTGGGCAGATTCTCTAGGACACTGTTCTGGTGGAAAACCAATATTGTTGGTTTCCTCCAGGACTGGGGTTGCTTGATGGAAACCGGGATGAAGAGAAATATTTGCCATATTTATTGCTGGAGCCTGATGTGTGAACGAAATCTCCACACAGACTCCCAAGCCAGAATCCTAGAAGTCAGCCAAGACCCCTGCCTTTCCCTCCAGCCTCACATTTTTGACTGATGGATGCCATCTTTTAAATCTCTCTCAGATTTGTTCTCTTTGCTCTGCTTCCGCTGCTTTAGAGTTCTGGGCTCAGTTTTTCTTCCCAGGACTATTATAACAGCCTTCTTTCTTACTGGTCACTGTCTTGGTTTCATCTCCTTCCAACCTATTTCCTGGATACCTTCAGAAAAGCAAATGTTCCCTGTTTAACTCCTCAAGTGGCTTCACTGACTACAGATGGAAACCCAGACTTCCTGGGAAGCATTCAAAGGGTTCCATAAACTGGTCCCTACCTCGCAGTATCATCTTTCAAAGGACACACCCTATATTCCCACCATGCAGAACAACTTGATGCTTTAAAAAAAAAAAAAAAGTGTGTTCTTGCTGTTTATTCTGTGTAAAATAATCTTTTGCTTTCTAGAAAACTCCTTTAAACCCATTTCAAATGAGTAGCTCCTCCTCTGGGGAGCCACCCCTAACCTATCCTGGCAGAGTTAGTCGCACCATTTGTGCCACTCTCTTATCTAGCACTTTCCTTTATTACCCTGCATTGCAACTGTTTTTCATAGTTGTTTTCTTCATGGGCCTGTGAGTTCCCCCATCAAATAACAGATGATCAATATAATATTTTTTAAATTAATGAATGACAAATAATGTACATGTCACCAATTATTGGCTATAATTGGTGTTATGAGTGTTATGAGTTCCTGAAAAATGTTACTGCACTACTTGAGATAAACAACAAAGAAATTATAAAAAATGTGACTTGCACAGGAAAAAGTCTGTGTAAACTTGAACCCCTCCTCCCCCACTATAGTGATACTTAACACCCAGCACTCTGTGGGCACTTAACAAATATTAAATAATAACAACAATAGGCTTTTTTATATTTATAGACTAACACTCTAAACATTTCATCACTTCCCTGTGGTTTAAAAATTCTAAGTTTAAAAAAATCTGCCCAAGAAAAGAAAACCAAAATTCTCCTCCTGAGAAGAGATAAGTGATATACAAACAAACCTTTGGTCAACAGTCTGTTTAGGCCACCAAAAGATATTTTCAGATATACAAAGACGAAAAGGTTTGCAGATTCTCACTGAAAGAACTAGTAAAACTAACTACAGTCTACATTTTATTCTGTTTTTTTAAAAAGTGAAATTAATTCTCTAATGAAAATAAGACTTGTATATGGGAGTGTCCAGTGAATAAAGTATATTAAAATCCTTGTGTTGTTCAGGAAGACAATAAAGATACTAAATAATTTAGAACTGTTAATTTATGTGATTTCCATATTCGTATGTAGGTTTATTCTGTTTTCCAGTATTCTGGGCTAGACTCCCAAAAAAATTCTTCTTGGAAAAGCAAAATGTTTCTCTTTTCCATTTTGTAGACATAGTCTTCCTATAATATTTTACAAATAGCTTGCCTCAAACTAAGCTCATGCTTCGGTCTGCTCCGTAGGTTTGTTTGGGACCCTCTCTCCTGCTCTGCTTTGGTCTTTTTCCCAGCTGAGTCATTTTCCCTTCCCTTTCCTCCCTTCATTTTTCACATCTGAACTTCGATTATTTTTATCTTCCCCAACACTCCACTCATTTTTTTCTCCTTTTTAACTTTTTTGACATAATTTTAGATTTACAGAGAAGTGAAAGAATAGTGCAAAGAATTCCCATTTACTGATCACCTAGATACTCCAAATGTTAACATTTTATGACAATTTTCTCTCTCCCCTTGCACGTGTGCACCCATGCATACATACATTATATAATTCTATATTATGTATGTTTTATCTGTATAAGATGTTTTTCTGAACCATTTGAGAATAAATTTAAGACATGATGTTCCTTCGCCCCTACATACTGAAGTAGAGTTAGTTCTGCTACAATGTGACATATATTTTCCTAAAAATCATCATTCTTAGAGGCACGAAGCTCAAAAACTTCATCTGTGACATGTGTGAAATAACAGAGAAATCTAATAAAAACTATAGCACCATTTTATACATGTTCAATGGGTAAGCATGTATAAATACTACAATAAATGCCATTTTACCTTGAAACAAACCTGAAGTTTGTTCTGAAGTGGGCGTCAGGGAGTTGCAATCTATGAGAAGCTTGTGAGAAGTGGCAGAAGGAAGATGGAAAACGGCATCGCTGCTGTGGACAGGAGGTCTATGGCTCACAACACACGCAATAAATGGAGTGGCTACCAGGTGTTAAGAGCTGTGTGCATGTGTGCACTCTGTATATCCCTATACGTTCCTATTTATCTGGGTGTGGTTTCCTGCATTCACCTGGTACTTCTCACGGATGATATCACACATAATCAAACATGAAATTCACATTATGCTCAAACTGTTCCCTGATATATCAACTGCATTAGAACAATTGTGTTGTTAGAACAGGCATTATAGCAAACTGGCTGTATATAACCACAGTATAATGATCAAAATCAGAAAATTAACATTGATACAATAAAAATATAATGTACAGCCTTCATTCAGAATTCAGAATTGTTCCAATATCTTTATACAGCAAAAGAAAATGCTGGATCATACATTGCATGCAGTTGTCCTGTTTCTTAGTCTCCTTCAGTCTAGAATAGTTTGGGGGTCTTTTTTGCTGTAAGAAATTAACATTTTTGAAGAATATAGGCCAGCTATTTCATAGAATGTTCCTCAATTCAGATCAAACCCTCTACCCTCACTTCAATCTATCACTGTAGGTTAAAGCACTATTAATGCCTGAAATCTTCCTGAATGTGATTCAAGGATGGAGATAGGGTCTGTGTCTTTTATCATAGCTCCCTTTGAAGAGTCAAGTGAAATCTGCATTGGGAAACCTACAACATGGCAGTTACCTAATTGCCCTTAAAATAAAAGTTCCTTCTTTTAAGAGAATTAAACACTAAAAGACACACAGAAAACCCATGCACCACAGAAAGTAATTGGCTTACTTACCATAACCCCCACATACACGAAGTACGTCACTTCCCGGACAGTCATTTTTAGAAGTCTAACATTCAGATCAGCATTTCAGGAGGGCTATTATAACTGGAGGGGGAAAACTGGGAACCAACATTTATTGAGCATCTCCAATGTGATAATTATACACATTATGGTACTATGCACTTAATCCTCGTAACAGCTCTCTGCAGTTGGTGTTAATGTTCTAATTTTACAGAGAAGGAAACCAAGCTAGGATATCGACTCTTATCTGTCTCACTCTAAATTTTACATTCTTTCTCCCATATTTTACTGTATCTTCTAAGAATTGCACGGGTTCTCATGTGCATTAATCAACAAAAAGGAGACTAGTACCATCGCAGTCCAGGGCAGAACATGAATAGAAAACGCCACATCTCACACAGATATATAATGCGGGTGGATGGTGGCTGACACTGCTTTACCCAGAGTTAGCACTCAGAAACCACATTCCCCCACACAAGTACATACAGGACATTTTATAGAAAAATTGCAGGGTTACAAGTTCATGTTTGGATGAATTATCTCATTTTGGCTTCTTCACTTTCTACTGTTGACATGTTTCTCCTGGGGGGAAAAAAACCCCAAAAAACAAAACACAAAACAAAAAACCCCACACCACATTTTCTGCAGAGCCAAGTCCTGAGCCTGAAGCACCTTCCTACCACTTACTTGCCATGTGGTGATGGAGTGCTGAGTTCTGTGCAGGTGCTCAATATGTGTTCTGAAAAACATTTTGGAAATGCTTTTACTCATTTTAGTGGTGTGCTTGTTTTTCCTCAAGCAATTTCTTATCTTGATTAAAAAGAAACTAGTACAAATCCACCTATTCATTTGGTCACTCACTCACTCTCCTTAGCACACCAAAGACATGGCTAAAGAATCTACAGAAACATTCCACTATTCTGAGGGTTCGAACAGGAAGTTTCTAATTAATAGATAATAAGAAATGGTATAATAATACCATTATTTCTCTAAACAATAGACAATTCCTCATAATTCCTCTAAATGACAGAGAAAGAAATGGTACCACAATGGAGCCGGACTTTCTCAGATTCCAGAGCTGACTTGCTGTCGTGTGTGCTGTAACGTAAAGGGAGGCCAGAAAGACAAACCTCTCGGGAGTCTGGGGGTTTGTGACTGTGACTTCTTTGTGTGGGGTGTCTGAAATGCTGGGAATTGGAGGGAAAGAGTCTTTCAACTTGTCAGGTGGGTTTCAGAATCAGGTGCACGGTGCTGCCACTACTGAGGAGGCCATCAGGTCATTCTGAGGCTCTCTGTTCAGAGCTGCAGGAAGCAATTTACTTGTCCAACAGTTTCTGAATTCTTCCTTCTTCGAAAGGCCAATAAAGGGTAAAGGCCATTCATGCATTGGATTTTCTGTGTTTAGTTGCCAAAAATCTGGGAAAGACTGTTTACTTACATTCACACTGAGCCACACCCCCCCCTTCCACGGTCACTGAGGAAATCCAGAACCTCAACATACTGGGTGAAGCCACATTGCAAGATCCTTCAGAAGTCTGAAATGTGTTACACGACAGGGGCCCAGACCTTGCAATCTCTGAGATGGATTTTTAAAAATAACATTATCAAATTAAAGAACTAGGAAAATTATTAACACTTTATCTATTTAGTAATTCCATTGAGATTCATGTACTTTCTATTTACACATGAAAGACTACATGTGAGCTACACTGCTTTGAGCATAATAATAAAATAAACATCTGTGAACCTATCACCTAATTTAAAAAAGACATTATCATTGCATTGTCTCAGTAGCCCTCCACTGTTCCTCTGCCCAGACACTAGTGACTCCAATCCTCAATTCTAGGTTTCTCATTCCCTAAAGTTGTTTTGTTTTTAAACACAGTTTTATCACACGTGTATGTGGCCTAAATATTTAGTTCTGATTCCTACAGAGCCTTAAAAATTGGTGTCATGTTGTTTCACTAATTTTCATGGCTGTTTAATATTTTATCACATAAACATACTATAATTTCCCTATTATCCTTTAATGTGTATTTGAATTGTTTCTAGTTTTTTGCTGCTATGAAAATTTTTGTATGTCTCCTAGCCTAAATGGGCAAGTTTCAACTTTACAGAATAACGTCAAATTGTTTTTCTAAAATTGAGGCTCCAATTTGTACTTTACCCAGCAAAATAAGAGCTCCTATTTCTCTACATAATCACCAATGTATCTGACTTCCTAATTTTTGACAATTTAATAGGTGCAAGATGTAATGATGACTTGATCTTAATTTCAGTTTCTTTGATTTATTACTGAAGTTGAATATATTCTCCATAAGTTTATGAACCATTCATGTTACCTTTCCTGTAAATGTCTGTTCATTCTTTTCCTTGTTTTAGTTTTTTATCAATTTATAGAAATTCTTTATATAATCTAGAAACTAAGCTTCTGTTCATTAAAGTAGCAAATATCTTCCTTTAGTCTGGCTTTTTTCCCCCACTGGTTTTATAGTATCTATTTGTTTAGGAGTAAAGTTCTTTCTGACCTCCTGTGAAAAAATGGATTCAAAAAGACAGATAACTGGAGGTAGACCAAGAACCTAGAAGACATCCTTGATTCTTCTCTTCCCCTCATCCAACACATCAGCAAGTCCTGTCACCAAATTATACCCCAAATCTGACCACTTCTCTCTACCTCCACTTGGCCACAGCGGTCTCTCCCTAGTCCCCCATTCCCTGACTTCCACTCTGGAGCCCCTATTGCACGTTCCCCATACAACAGCCAAAACAAGCTTCTTAAAACTTGAACTGGATCATGCTACTCTTCTGCTTAAAGTCCCTCCAATGGTTTCCCCTGTACCTGGATGAATATTCAAACTCTCCCTGAGCCCATAGCTCCTTCAGGACCTGCCCTCTGCCTACCCCTCTGCTTCGTCTCTTGCACCTCCCCTAGGTTCACTCTGCTTCAGCCATGCTGCCTTGCTTTCTGTGTCCCAAATGGGCCAAGTTCATTCCTACCTCGGTCTCTGAACTTGCTGTCTGTTCTGCTGGGAACACTGGTACCCAAGACGCCTGTATACCTGCTACTTCTCATCATTCAGGTTTCAGCTCAGATGCCACCTCCTTGGTGAGAGTGCCAAAAAAACAAACAGCACTTTCCTACTCTCCTCAAACCTACCCCTGACAGCATTTTCTTATCCCAATGCACTTGTCACTATCTGAGACCATCTTCTTCCATTTTTTGTTCATGTTTACTAACTGTCTTCCTCCAGTAGAATGTAAGTTCCACGAGGGCACTTACTACACTTGTGGAAGATATTTTTAGCTCTTCCTGGATTTGTCAGGAAGAAATGGAAAAACAAGAAAGGGAGATTCTAGGAACTTGGTGGTGGTAGTAGCAGTAGTAGTCTAGAGTTTCACTATCTCTAAATCCCCACATAAAAAAAGGCTGAACAGCTCGACAGCAAAACATTACACCCATGTGCAACATTTACAACCAAACTAGGTGAACAGTGGTTCCCAAAATGCAAGCAGGTTGAATACAAACAATCACCCCTCTAAACCACCAATAGACCTTCTTGGTGTCGGCATCTGTGTTGATCAGCCTGAGAACCAGTGAACTTCAGAATAGCCAACAGGGCCTTGAAGAAAGCTCAGTGGGTCAATTTAAGAAAAGCAAGTGAAACTGGGAGGGTTCTGACCTCTGCATTAGCAGCGAGTGCAAGGACCCTACAGTGAGAAGGACTGGAAGGGCTAGAGTGGTCTAACCCCTGAGAGTCCTGTGGGCTCCTATGAACTCTTGAGAAAATGTGTCAGGACTCCCTTCCAGGACAGGCATCTGCACTGGAGAGAAGCTGCTGGAAGTGGAATCAAGATTAAGCAGGTCAGAGGCAAGAGAGAGGAAGGAAAAAAAAAGGCCTGGATCAAAGAGGGAAAAGGGAACACCGACAGGTAAGTTCAAAAAGCAACTGCCCAAATTTTTGACTCCTACCAAAAAGACGGAAGAGGGAGCTCTGTGAAGTTGGAAAAGCTTTCTTGAACTCCATCTCATTCTGAAGTCAATAAAACTAATTTCATATACAAATGAATAACATAAAAGCATTGAGATCAAATCCTAAACAATGAAAGCATGCCTGAAAGATATGTCCATAAAATAGATTAAAACTGCAATCTGCTGTGCCAAAATAAGTTAAAGACATTAAGAAAATTATACAAGGCATAAAAGAACAACATATATCTGACTCATAAAAACTTACAAATGATGGAATAGAACTCGGGAAAGAATTAGAAATAAAGACTCTTCAGAATCGAAGGCTAAACTAGAACGAACATAAGAGCAAATCAGTTCGACAGGTAATGCTTTAAGAAAAACCAAAGAGCCCTGGCTGGTGTGGTTCCGTTGGTTGGGGTGTCGTCCCATAGACGGAAAGGTCGTGGGTTTGATTCCTGGTCAGGGTATGTATGAAAAGGCACCAATCGATGTTTCTCTCTCACATCAATGTTTCCTTTTCTCTCTCTCTAAAAGCAATGAAAAAATGTCCTTGAGTGAGGATTAAAAGAAGAAAAAAAAGAAAATGGGAAAAACTTTAAAATACAAATAAAGAGGAATTCTATCTCAATAATATAAAAAATTAAAAAAGAAAAAGAAAAAGAAAAAGATTTTAAAGACTGAAGATAGGAAAAGAAGATTGAATACAGAAATAGGATGACAGCTGGGGGGCAGGTTAGTGGGTAGAGGGACTGAACAAAAAGGGAAAAGGTCTCATGGTCATAGACAACAAGGTGGTGATTGCTAGGCAAAGAGGGGTATAAGGGGGCTAAATGGTAATGGAAATAATACAATAAAGACTTTTTTAAAAAAGAAATAATTAGAGTGCCAAAGAAGAAAAATAAAGCAAAAGAACAGAATTGATA